>OMOT01051011.1:8875-19660 GCA_900312575.1 Acanthochaenus luetkenii
GGGGTGGTAAATGAATGTATGTGTGTGTGTCTGCCTGTCAGTGTGTGTGTGTGTGTGTGTTTGTGTGGGTGTGTGTGTGTGTGTGTGTGTCTAGAGGCCAGTAATCACACAAAGGCCAATTTCCCCCATGTTTAACTGGTCCACTTACATAATCCAAAAAATACATAAAAATGGAAGGAATGTAACGGACATTGATAAACACTCAATGATCCATCCACACAAATCCCTAAAAGCAACACACAAACACACATACACACACACACACACCAGGCTTCCACATCAGCAAGACATGAGAAGAGACGTAATATTTCCGAAACATTATTTTCAGTTCCCTTTAGATAAACCAAATCTCTTCCATGAGGCCAGATAGATGACTTCCCAAAAAGTAGTCTCAAGTGAAAAATAAAGACACACCTAAAACTGGTTGATATCAGTGTCAACTAGTCTTACTTCCTGCCAGCAATTCCGCTTGGAACCCCGTACTGACCTTCTGCATGGTGCTGCTTATCTCTGTACTTTATTTAGCAAGTTTGTGTTGTAATAGGCGTACATAGCTACTATACCCTTTTAGCTTGACCTCTTAGAGTTTTACTCTATATCCTCTCATCCTCGTTTTGTTTCTGTCTCTTCCTTTCTATTATCTCCGTCTATCCTCTACAATAGCTGGGGCAAAGTATAATGGCTGGAACTATTATAAGGAGAAAGGATGTTTTCCATGATCACACGCACATCGTGGGAACCCGAGGGGAAACCTTCCCCTCTGGGAATATTCTATGGCAATATGCTAAGTGTGGGAATTCCATGCAACTTTCCACGGTATTCAACCCTGAGTAATCTACTGTATCTCCCCTGAAATTGCAATCGGAATGTTGCACATGTGTCTGCCGACCCTGTGTGCAAGTGAAACTAAAGAGAACCAGCACTCATGGCTGGCTGTTGGATCGCAGAGTGAAAGATGATGTGCTTTTAACATCGACTCACTTTAAAACCTCATTAAAATACAGCATAACCTGCTATAGCTACTTCACATCCACCTGGTCCTTTTGCTTACGTCACTCAGAGGATCCGTTTTGTCAATCTAAAGAGATCAAGTGGGCGTCACAACACTTTGAGTCTGAAAGGACTCAATAGTCCCCTACAACTATTAACCACTAAGACCCCTCTTCATAAAGTCATCATCTCTTTGGCCCCAATCAATCACCCCGCAGGGCCTCCACTGTAAAAGCCTCCCATTAGGCACAGTAAAAGCTATGTTTACCCAAGCTTAGTGAGTTAGCTTAGGTTGCCTCGAGAATGGAGGTTGTGAAAGACAGTTGGTTGGCTACAGCCTGTATACATTGTAGACACGATAAGGTGGGCCGTTCAATGTCTCTTAAATCAATCCTTATGAAAGAGAGCGATATCGCCTGTTTGTGAGACAACGAAGCGGTTGTGATATGCAATTGGACAAAATAATGTGAAGAAGGAATCGCAACAGATAACACAGGAATGTTGACGTCTCCACAGGTTGCAATGTTATGTTCTTGGTATATATATATATATATATCAAGATAACATGGCTGTTTTTCAATAGAAACAATCCGGTTCTACATTTAGTTTATCCCTATTATTCATCGCTACATCTTGAGATAAAGTGTCTCAAGACAGCTAACATGCCCTCAAAAAACGGTGACTGGCGAAGAGCCTTGCTCAAGTAACAGTCAAACCACCTGCTACTGAGTCGTGTTCACTCTTCCCCTGTTTCTGAAGGCAATGACAAAGCAGGACTGACAAAGTCATTAAGTGAGCAGGCGAGGGGTTAGAAGACGCAAGTCTCTCTTCAACCGTGTCTCCCCCCCCCCCATTGCCCTGTCCTTTCACCTCCCAGACCCCCCTTTTGACCCCTTTGTTGGGGTAAAGGGGTTCTACACCCCTGGAACCAGCTAATTACAGAGTGTAACTTCTGTCCGGCTAAGCCCTAAGTGCTGGGGGACATTCCTACAATTCACAGAGTCACTATGAGTGTGTGTGTGTGTGTATGTGCCCTCTGTGATTTTGTTTCATTTTTATTTCAACCTTTATTTATACAGGGAAATCCCATGAGAAATGATCTTTTACGTAGAAGCCCTGTGCGCAATCGAAAACAAAAGAGACAACTTAAAATGTTTCAACATGGACAGACAAGACAAAATACAGACACACACAATAAAAATCAGAAGTCACTATAAAGAGTCACAACTGTATAGAATCAAAGTTTCAAGTAAGGTCTTACATCAATCATCCAAAGGGATTAGGATGTCCAGTTTCAGCACAGCTTGTAATTACATTACATTACGGCATTTAGCAGACGCTTTTTATCCAAAGCGACTTACATATCATCATATACATATACATATACATACTACATCGTCATATACTAACTAACTACATCATATACATAAGCGCATGTCTTTGGACTGTGGGAGGAAACCGGAGCGCCCGGAGGAAACCCACGCAAACGCGGGGAGAACAAACTCCACACAGAAAGGACCGGGGCGGAGATTCGAACCCAGGACCTTCTTGCTGTGAGGCGACCGCGCCGCCCAATTCATGTGATTCATCTGAATGTTTCTGGGATAGTTTAGACATCTCTGAATGAGGACAATGTCCTTACTTTCAGCACACACACACACACAAGCCTGACCAACTCACTTTAAGTACAACACAAACACACTGAAGGGAACCCGAAATAAAGACTGATGGTGAGGACTGGTGGTGGGGGGGTTAAGAAAAAGAGGAAATAACCAGGGGCCTTTCTCCGTTGATCTTTAACTAAATCATGCAGTTGAGTTGGTATAACATGTCTGGTGCTCGCTGATCAATTGAGCATCTAGGGAGTTGAGCAGCCTGTTTCAAGCTCAGCCATCTCAGCTGTCCCGTAATGGCCAAAGGCTTAGATTCTGGCAACTTGTGTGTGCTCATTATGGCTCATGGTGGTATGATATACAGTTCCTGACTCACCCCACTCTTAGGTTTTGCTCCGAGGGCTGGTGCAGGTCCTGAGGTGGAGGTCATAGGGGCAGGAACTTGGTGTTGCAACGCTGCAACCACAGGTACAGATCCTAAATCAACCTCCTGCACAGATAAAAGACTACTATTAGAACATTGTAGGCATTATATTGCTGAGCAGTAATAGTATTTTTCCAATCATTAAAAAAACATGCAAAGCTATAGGTTCCAGCATGGTAGCGTGCAGGTCTCTACCAAGAGTTGTCGTCTGCGGAGGGTGGGGGTGCTGTCCGTGGAGGAAGTGGCACTGAGGGCGTTCTCAATCTCCTGGTCCAACTGGTCCAGCTTCATCAGCAGCAGCACCATGGAGTCCAGACGAGAATGCTCGCGCTGAACAGACAGACCAATCAGTCAATACAAGTAATCACAGTTTCCCTACGCACTATGCCACCCTGCTTCCCTTACATATGATATCATGATGTATGGTGATATAGGTTGGACAGAATGGTGTAATGTAGTTTATATGAGTTCATATGCTCTTCAATTATCTAGCCACTAATAGGCTACGTACATCAATAATCATCATCTATTTGCAGGGGTCCCACTCCCAATTTGGTCTGACTCCTGTGTTGAGAAACAACTGAGACAGCTGCTTTGCCATTTTTATTATTTGTCCGCTATGCGTTTTATGGAAGTAGTAAATCTTGTCCTCCCATGATCTTCTTCGTCACGGGGAAGAGAAAGAGAAGTTGGCACTATTTGCAAAGTCACACACTTTAGGCATTCATCAGCTTGTTGACTGCTTGCGGACCAGCAGGGCAGGTTAGAGCGCTGCCAACTGGACCAAGTGAGCAATTTGTTCTCTTCTAGAGATGGACATCTGTCTGGAGATCATTCAAAATAATACATGGACTTCCAAAAATGATATTTCAGAAGGCACAGCTGTACTTGAAAACAATCAGCTCATGTAAAGCTTAGTTCTCTCTTTTAGCATTGTGCCAATTTACATAAAATCAGCCTTCCAGGTGTATGGTACACTTTCTCTTGTGGAACTTCAGCAATGGCTGGCCAGTGTGGTCAAAATCACACCTGTTTTCATCTCCTGAAGTGACGTGTAGTGAACGTCTCTGCGGATCTACGCAGAGGCTCGCAGAGGAGCCTACGCTCACTCCTCCCAAATATCAACAACGCGTTGCATGGTCCTGCATGTCAAACAGGCTGATTGGTTGAATTGTTCATTGTTCAACTTCCTGACTGGGTTTTCTGTACATTGTGGTTTAATGTGACACTCCTACCCAGTGGACACGTTAACGTTATACACAATGGGCCGGATCTACTAAAGATTTGCAAATAAATATACAAACTGATCCACTAACAGCACTGAGGACTGCGTCTTTCAAATGTGCAAAATAACACGTCTTATCCAGTTAGAACTTTTGCCTCTATGAATATGCAAGATGGGGCGTTTACATGCTATTTTGCACAATACTGGGAGGAGAAAATGTAAATAGATTAATGCAGCACTGTGATCTATCAAACCTGAACGCAATTTAGTTGACATGAGATTGCGTCTTTATTTAATATGTTACACGGGAACGTGCAAACGTCCTGCATGCACAAAGAAATCAACATTTATTGTAAAAATTCTAAACATATATTACCCAACGAAATACTCAGTCTCAATCATTTCTAATTGTGCAAAATAATTCTGATTTTTTTTTTTTTTACTGCAGTCACAAAACAATATATTACAGCTCTAACATTTATTGTAGCCTATTTTAACCTTCTAATTCAAATTCTATGGGCTCAAATTTCATTTTGCGCTTGCGGTTCTGTTGCCCGTCCAAACTCTCCATGGTACAAACCATTAAACACGCAAAACCCTCTACTACTGTCTCCATTACGTTTGCACCTGTTGTCATTTACGCAATCATTCTTAGTAAATCACCCACAAAATGGCTGTGATTCAATATAGACCAAAGCTGAGGACTTGGACTGAGTAACAGTGGCCTGGGATGCACTTAGCAACATTAGCTCAGCTCCACACCACAGACATACAAGTATATGTGTTTGTGTGTAGTGTAGTACATGATGTGATGTACTATGTATATGATGCAATGTAAAGCCATTTGACACATGCTTGTATAAAAGGGCTATATAAATAAAGATTGATTGATTGATTGATCCTTCCCTCGGCTTACGATCCTCTACATCAAGGCTGCCCAAAGAGTGACCCTTGGTCCAAATAGGGCCCCTCCACAAACAAACTGCTGCCCAAAGTTTGTACAATACCCTACACTTGATCTATAGTCACCAAATATAAGAAAAGTTATTTTGTGAAAAATTGTTTGTTATAAGAGACATTAATAAGCATTTAAATTATATCGGGCCTAATAATTAGAATTACTACTGTCCCATGGCCCCACTGCTCTTGTTAAACGGTGGCCCTTGGCCCTTCATGTCAAAAGGACTGGGCAACTCTATAAACTATCTCCATCCTTCCTTCTCTTTCCCCTTCCTCTCCCCTGTTGATAACTCTTATCCTGTCACTGTCACTAAAGTCTGGAACTTTCAGCTTGTTTCCTCTAAAGTCTTCAACTTTTTTTTTTGTCCTTTCACACTTCCTATGCATTCAGTGTCAATCTCTATGGTTTCATCTCTGGTCAATTTCCTTTTGATAATTTGACCTTTACTTACAGACTTATTTGCGCCTCATGCTCCCAGTCTGCACAGTTCCATTAGTCAGCCCAACTGTTTGTGGTAACAAGTCTTACACTGACCTCAGGTGGTGTGTCACCAGTAAGACCAGCAGCGGTACCATCCAGCCCGTCTTCACGCCCCACCTACCACTCTTTTTCACGACTCTCTGTCCAGGGCCCTCTACCAACAAGACCCCAGGAGGTGACATCACAGGGCTGGCTCATTAGTCCCGAACAAACACAGTTACAATCTGCACTAACAGCCCCAGTGAAACACTTTATGAGAGTGAGCTCATAGGAGACAGAGCCACTGTGGTTGTGTGTGTATGTTTCCCATGTGCCGTGTCTGTACATGGGCACGCTACATCAAACAGGATATCCCCTTAAGCACCTCGTACATATATCATGTGCACGAGTCACTTCTTTAGTTGGAGCTAATGTGCGTTGATCTTGTTTGTGCAGAGTTTACAGTGGGTGTGTATGTATGGCGGTCATTCATACAGTATGTGGCTGTGAGTAATGCTGCTGTGTCTATGGTTGACGTGGTTATGGATAGACTCTGCACTGTGATAAACAGGCGAAGGCTCCAGCCCCTTGCCTGGCTCCCGTCCCTAATAACGTCTTGTGACTCGCGCTTACATTTATTTGCCAGTTAGCGTCTAACTAGCCTGTCAAAAGCTGTTCTCTGAGAGAGCAAATAGACACGGAGGCTGTGTGTGTCATGGCAATGTGTCTCACGATGCGTCCATTGGCACTCCTAGCTAGTGGCAGCAGACAGCGGCGAGTTCTGTCTCTTTGGCCAAAGTATCACAATCCAACATTGTATCGTGGTAAAACAATGGCATCTTTACGAGGCCTGTCTGAATGAACAAAAGCAGCTGGGTGGCGATGGCAATAACAACCGCAAACAAACGTCATGGGTGCACTGCAGCGTCAGGCACCTCCGAGACGGGGTGGTGGGTTTGGTGTTCTCGGACGGTTCCTTCTCGCTCTTTCTCATCTTTTGAGGTTTCTGTTACATTCCTCTCCACTTCCTGTTTTTGGAGATGGGACACAGTTCCCACACTGCTTGAACTGCCAGACCCCTCCTCCCCTTTTCCTCACTCCCTGTTTCATCCCCTTCTCACACACTGTGGCCTGCATCCCATTTCTCCGCCCTGTCCATTGAACTATAACGGGCCTCTATCTCTGATGACCTCAGCATAATGTGTATAAATCACCCAAAATGATACATCATACTATTACGCATTCTGTTTTACGCAGGCGGTTCGTTAATAAAAGACAGAAAGAGAGAGAGAGAGAGAGAGAGAGAGAGAGAGAGAGAGAGCATTAGACTGTAGAGACCAATGTGACAGCGATGTTGTCATGATAAAAGACAGTTGAGCCAATTTGGCCCTGAGGTCAAGATAAGGCCTTGTTGCTAAAACAAATAAACAGAGTCACAAAGCCCAGTATCAGGTCGATCTCTGTGCCATTATGCTAGCAGATGGTCTCATTTTACAGACTGATCCTGCAACAACCTGGTCCCAAAGGGGACATAATAATGAGTTACAATGGATTTACCCTGTGCCATGTACAATATATTGTCAGTGGCCATCGTCCACTAAGGGAAAAATATGGAAGTTTCTTAATTTACTAAAGGCTTCATATGATCAATTATGAAACAATAAATAAAATCCCTCACTTGGGGATTATAATGTTAATCTTCACTGCCTCATTTCTTTTCTGTCATCATCCCATCACACCCGTACGTCTGCTTTTCTTCCTCTCTCCTCTGGGTTATGTTGTATTTGGGTGTATTGACCCGATCCATCAATACAAATACAGATGTCATGCTTCAGTAGCATGGGAGATTGTGCTAAGTTGGATCCAGGGTTTCACTACGAGACCTTCCCCAAAGCAAGTATTTTATAACTAAATTGGCTGCATGCAGCATGAAAACGCATGAAACCCTGCGGTGCTGTCAAAAGGGGAGCCAAGTAATTACCATATGGTGGATGGATTCCCCTGGCGCCTTTCACTTTTACAGCTGGACTCGTCTCTTCATGTTCCAGGAGCCAAGTTTTTGGGGGGTGTTTAATCCAAGGGTTTTAAGTGGTCCTGAGACGGACACCGGAGCCGGTGGTAATAAATACGGCATAGGTTTTCCATGTCTCTACACTGGACTGTGATGTCAGAGGCCCTCTCATCTTTGGCAGCTGATGGAGTGACGTCAACACCGGTCGTGGTCGAGAGGGCCTCCAACCATTTCTATGCAAACATTCCATTTATGTTGAATAACGCAATGATGATACATCAAATCTTGTGGGATTACTTGTGAGCGCCACAGATACCACCAGAGAATGTCAATGTGCGATACGTCATACAAACACTTTGACAGAATGGTCACATATATTACTCACTCAACACACTACAGCAAAGCAACCCATTTTTATGGTTAAGAGTTCACTGCACCTGTCTTTTATGTCACATCTTTGAAATGAAATGGCATCGGGGTTTTCGGATTCAACGCTGCCGGGGTTACTATTTACAAGTGGGGGATCATGAACATTTACAAAGAATCACAATAATTAAACTTTACGCAATATTTAAGGTGCCGTTAGTTCTAGATCAGCCCCTGTTCAAACAACATGCCTGCTTTATGGCCCCTGGCTTGTAAATAATGGATCTCTTGCTGTCATTCCTAAAAGGCCAACACTACAACTACTAATAGTGAATAAACATCGTGTCAGTTCTTTGGCCTGTGCTTTGTTCCAAAGAGCCCAACTCCACTATGAACCGCTTATTAGTAGTGTCAAGAGTTTGGCACATTACTGGACCTAACAAGTCAGCATGCTGGCTAACAGCGTGTAAATAATATTCGATATTTCCCTGAGCTAGCGGTTTACGTTTTCATCCCAGAGAATCTTTGGCCATCCAGGACAGTGTCCCTATGTGCGGTGATCTTTCAAACCCCTTACATACACAGACTCCATGCCCTTATAGGACCTTGTTTTGCAATGAGAGATTGGGAAAGAGTAAAACATTTTACAGATCCCCCCCACCACTCGCAGATCTCAAAGCATGTGAGAGTGAAGTCATTGTTTTCCAAGAGGCGTGCCAGAGAGTGGGACAAAATTATTCATGGGCTGTATCATGCCCAGTAAGTGTCAGTTAGTATAAAAAAGGAACTACATTCGAGGTGCCGCAGTGCCAGAACTGTGATTACTACACAGATACGAAGACAAACTCAAACATACATCTGCATTCATCTACATATTTAACCTTACCTTTCTCATGCGCATTTTCACCACGCTGTCCTCTTTTTGATCTCCAAGCTCGCTCATCCCACCCAAAAGTGGATTGGCAATCTGAGTGTCACTGTACATAACTGTCTGCGCTGCTTCATCCATCTCCTCCGTCCTAGAGAGTGTGGCTCCCGGCCTGTGGCGTTCCAGCTGACCATCTGCCACCTCGGAGGCAGGTGACTCACTACAGTAACAACCAGGGGCTTGGTTGCCATGGAGTCCCTCTGGTGAGAGCTCATCACTGACCTCTGCAGAACATGACGTCTGGTTTTGGGTGTGTTGTTTAGTAGCTCTGTCATCTGCCTCCGCCAGGCTGACCTCAAGGATAGTGTCCAGTTTTGAGCAGTCCTTTTCTAGCTGCACCTGGCAAACTATGGTTTGGACCTCAGAAGTCAAGTTTTTGGACACTGTGCTTCCATTCATATTTTCCGTTGGCTGATTCACGGGCTGACTGGTGTTTGTCAACACCTGTATCTGGCCTTTTGAATATCCAATATCCAGTTGTTCAGATGACACATGACTATTCGTTTTCATGGGGGAACACTGACCTTTGACACACATATCAGGTGATGAGCTTGCCCCATAATTGACTTCTGTCACTTTCTCGTTGCCTTCTGCTCGTGTCCTTTCCTCTCCCTGGGCCCGTTTCATCACTGCCAGTTCAACATTCTGCTGTTCCAATACTGTCTGGTAGGATATTTCACAATCATGAGCGTGATCCATCAGCTCAGTACTGTCACGATGATCTTGCTCCACTAGACTACCACGTCCTTGAATGTCTTGTGCGTGCAGATTTGATCCTATATTCTCACTTAGAGCTTTTGGGGCATTTAATCCACCCAGCTTGTCAGCAGCATCTGCGTTCCTGCGTTCGGTTCTTCCTTTGTGTTCTTCTCCTTCCACCACTAAAGTCCCAGTTGGCTCCACAGCCTTGTTAGCGTTTGACATTACATCACCATTCTCCATCATGTTGATTGAGTAATCCAACACACCAGTGGTGGAGATCCTGTCTTCCTCAACATCTGGGAGGTCTGCTTGAGGTGCCAGTTCAGTAGAAGGAGGCTGGGTTAGTGTGGCGTCGGAGGGTTCAGGAGGTCTGCTGTTACCCTCTGTATGGCTCTCCATTGTTTCCTGTCGATCTGGAAGTTTGCCAGACTGTTCACCAGCGGAATCAGACAGCGGAGGCCCATTGTTTGAACGGATAGAGATGCATTGTTGCTCTTCGCCAGAGATATGTGGACTTTTATAGACGTTATCGTCATTGCAGATGCCGTGACTCTGGCTACCCTCTGTGCCAACCTCACCTTCACCGTTGATAGTATTCTCATTATGTCCGCTGCTATCAACTACAGTAGTAATATTTGCACCAGACATCCTGTTGTTTGAGTTACAGTGAAACTCTCCAACATCCCCCATGTCTGCGGTTTGGAGACGCCGAGACTCAGATGACCTTTGAGAGATGTCAACATCCACCACTTCATGGGAAGCATCTACTAACTCCTCCTGACAACCCAGTAGCAGTCTTCCATTGCCTTCCACTGCCTCCAAATGTTCTGATTCAATATCATTATCCACAACAGACGCCGTCACCTCCAGTGCCTGAGCCAGGTTATCCGTGGATGGTTGGTGGCAGCACTCAGGCATGGAGGCACACCTTGCCCGTCGTCCTTGCTTGGAGCCACCTGACCCCACCCAGGACCCCTCGATGTCGACCCCATGGGAACAGACCAGATCCAGATCATCGTAGCTGTACTGTAACCCTGACCGGTGAGTCACGTGCTCTTCCCAACTTCTTTTCCGTATGGCTACTGGCATTGTGGACAGCCAATGCT
>OMOT01051014.1:4016-17147 GCA_900312575.1 Acanthochaenus luetkenii
GGGCGCCGCTCGGAGGCGGTCCTGTCATTTACACCAGTTAATTCAAACATCAGGTAGGTGAGAAAGCACAGGAGGGGACACAGCCCCAACAGACCAACGGACAGACCACGCTCTCACCAAGAGCTGAACTTTAACAATTCTCTTTTAAGTCAAATAAAAATGCAGACGTATGTAGTAGTGCAGCTTCCTCTCCCTTTCTCCCCCCTGCTCTCACTTTACTCTTCCCTTTTTGCTATTCCTATCTCTCTCGCTCACTCATTGAACCTTGGTTGAAATGTATCGTTTGCTTGTGAGATGGAAGATGTGTGGACATTTTTCATCTTGCCGCAGTGGAACTGTGAGTCTGGTTGGAGGAGCGATGAGATCTGTGTTGAAGCTTTGTTTCTGGAAATATGGCAATAATGTGGCAGAAGAAGTTTTGACTCTTGAGCAGCCTCTATGTGCAGGGTAAGTAGCATCAGTTTGAATATCGCAAAAATAGATGCGAGCAATACAAGGAGATACCCCTGCTTGCTCTGGCAAAATTTATAGTTTTTTATCAGTCTACAGAAAAAAATTACACGGATGAAGGAAGACAAACAACTTAAGCTAAATCTTGAGGCTATATACCGTATATACACCACTGGTATATACACCACTTCGCAAGCACAATACCATAAGAATGATTGCAGCTCGTTTGACTTTTAATTTGGAGGATCAGTGGCTCGGAGAGTGGCGATGACGACAGGGTGTAACTCTGGGGAGTAGCAGGACGTCGGCTAAGTGGCAGCCGGCTTAGTGGCCTTCGCTGCACTGTGGTCCTCCATCATTTCCCTAAAGCCTCACCTATGTTGCAGGAAAGCTGCATGCATTATCATATTTTATTTGGTCCATGAAAGGCAACAGAGAAGTGGTATTTGCATTTGCATTGGATTTGTGTGTGTGTGTGTGTGTGGAGATCCAGTTGTATGCATACATAAAAAAGCAATACGTACAGTTAAATGTGAAACCCTTGGTCTCAGAATGGAAGTATTATCACTCGGAAGAACATAACTTTCACAGTTTACTGCTTCAGACGTCTCCTCTCTAAGCTCTTGGCAAGGATACGCAGTACTGCGTACAGCCTCTGACCCTATAGCCCTATATTTTCCAACCTACTCTTTGATACTGTGTTGTTTTACTATTGATCTAGTTTATCCGGCTTTTTCCTGTTCGATTCAGAGGACCAGTCTATGCACAATGATCATGCCAAGGTCAGCTCTGAATGATTCAGTCTGTGTCCTCGCTTCCCCAGTCTTTCTCCGTCTATTTGTCTGTCTTCTGGCTAACTGCACTTCAGCTTTTCGATCTGTCCAACCCAGAAAAAATGTTCAGCCAATGCTTCTTCTTATCTCTCTGGCTCTTCTAATCTCCTGTGAGCTGCTGCAGGAGTGCAGGCAGAGGGCTGTCATTGTCCAGGGATGTGAACCTGCAACCTTTTCAATTTCACCCCGCGCTTCAAAGCCCTTCCGCCTGGACGATCTCACGTCCTGGACAAAGGTGCCATTTGCTTTTCATTTCCCCCACGATAAGAGGGGAGGAAAAAAAACATTGTATATTGTAATGCTTCCTCACCTCTCTGACATCAGCAAAATTGCGGCGCAGGCGAAAGATCAATACAAATTAAAAGTAAATACTAAAAAAAAAACTGTGAAGGAAAGATTACCGGAGTCTGAAATCTTCTTTCAGCCACAGTGCTTTGTTTGTTGAAGATGAAAAGAGATTAGAAAAGTTAACTTTCATTGATATCTTCTTTTCAGATGATTTCTGATGTCAAATTAATTTAGTAACAGCGTAGTATTTGGGTTGTTTTGTATAATCTGCATATAGATACTGTTATTACTATATTGTAGTGCACATCCCACTTCAAGCTACAACCCCACATCTGCCACCGAGCAGCAGCAGTGTCACTATACTGAGGCTGCTCCTGAAAGGTGGAGAGTGATGTCATTCCTTAGCTGGACTGACATCACATCACATTACATTACATTAAGGCATTTAGCAGACGCTTTTATCCAAAGCGACTTACATGTCATACCGTTGGCGGAGGCAGCCATGCAAGGCACCAACCTGCTCAACGGGAGCAATTTTGGGTTAGGTGTCTTGCTCAAGGACACTACGACAGATTATCATTTTTTCCCTGGAGGAGCTGGACTCGAACCGCTGACCTTGCAGTTGCGGGGCGGGAACTCTACCTCCTGAGCTACTGCCGCCCATCACACCATGCACCACACTACACACAAACACATATATTTGCATGTCTTTGACTGGTGACTGACCCTGCCGGTCGTGTCCTGCTTGGTCAATGTGACGGAGAAGGAAACAGTGTGTGTTTTTACACACGCTATTTTTCTCCCTATGTGCCTCATTGCACATAGGGAGAAAAATGCTCCAATGTTAGCTTTGAGTCCTGATTTATACCAACATCTCACTGTATCTCACTCGTCCTTCTTCCTTTTTTCCTACCACACATCCCGTTATCCCCCACTTCACTTGAGCCTCCTGGTACCGTCTCCTCCCACCTCTGCTGCATAACAGAGGAAACATCTACACAACATTAACCAAATGATATCTGGCCGGCGACATGTTCCAGCGTCTGAGCATGCCTCACGGCGTGGCAGGTGGCCTCGCACCAATCAAACCCTGCGCTGCCAGGACTGGTCGGCAGAATGGGAGAAATGGCTGCTCACTGTAATTGTGTTTCTCTCCACATAATTCTGTTTCTGTAACAGCGCTGCACTGTCATAGGAATGGCTTGATGGCCTTGCATCCATTCACAGGGGTGCAGGGGTATGGGGGAAATGGAAATGTGCTCTTTATTTTAACACCCACAGGCTACCTTTAGTAACAGTTTCTGCAGGTGTAAATGTAGAGTAGAGGTACTGCAGTGAAAAGCGGGGAGAAAAAAACACATTTAATCTGCACAAACTCTAAAGTAGCTGCATAATCTACCTATGCAGGAAAAAACAATATATATATATTAGTGCAGAACAAAAAAAGTAAAAAATCTATATCCACTTTACATAAATGTATGCCTCCAAACAAATGGTCAGAATCGTACACTTTGTTTCTAATAATCTCCGCCTTGTCTCTAAATTGACTCTTGATCTTTGTGTGTATATATATGTGTGTGTGTGTGTGTGTGAGAGAGAGAGAGAGAGAGAGAGGGATTCACAACTCAGAGGAATACTCTCATTATGGCTGTGTGTGAGGGTGAGTCTGTGGCGGGGATGAATATATCATTCCCTGCCCTTTGGTCAGTCGCCATCAGAAGTATAACAGATGGTACTGATGAACTGTTTCCATGGAGTTTGCTGCTGTCCAATTCTCTGTCAACGTGTACTGGCCTGAATGTATAATAATATCTTGTGTTAAAGATACAATAAAATAAATGATCTGAGCAGTGTGATTTACAGCGATTCATGGGTTTATCCGTTTTTAAATGTGGTATTGAAAACACTTTAAATTAATTATGTTTTAGAGCACAATGACACTTGAACAAGAGCTTCATGAGAGCTGCAGAACATTCATATTGAAAGTCTTATGTCAGTTTTCTTTTGGTGTTCTTATAATGTTTGCCATTTTTGACGTGGCAGTGTCCATTTATTGGGTGAATAATTCAAAATGAAAGTCCTCCTGGCATTTATCATGCCTGATCGGTATGTGTTTCAGCCAACCTCCTGATGTTCAACTTGTCTAGTGCACACAGAATTGGAATATATGAAGGTTAGCCTTGTTTTGCACATTTACACCAAGTCAATGAAGAGGGGTACTGCATAGACCTAATAGTACAGTAGGCTGTGTAGGGTACTGAACATATATTAATTATCACACTTGCCTACAGAATGCTTTCATCACCATTCATCAATTTTCCATCCATGCAATCTTGCACAGACTGAACTCTGATGCATACTTGTGTACAGTATATATTTTCCAAGGCAAACATACAGTTGTTAAACTTCTTCAAAACAGCTACAGTCGGAAAAGGCATTGCCAATCAGAGTTTTCCCCAAGAGGAACAAGCTAGCTCAGGAAAGCAGAGCTCTCAGTAGCCTTGGCAGCTGTGATGCATTTTTGCCTTCGGCTTCCTGGGACTGATTAAGTAATTAAATATAATCATTTTTCTTAATAAGGGTGACATATGTAAACCTTCCCGTTACACACGTGATAATGTGGTCTTTGCACATATTCCAGGGCTATCTCTGATCTATTAATCACAGTTATCCTAATGAGGTGCAGTATGTGTGCTAAGAGGAGAACACTCTCCTAACAACTGACCACGGCACCTGCACTTTCATGAATACTGATTAAATACTTATGTCAGCTTTCATATACTTCAATTTTTCAGTTAAAGTAAAAAAAAGAAAAAAAGAAAGTCCCTCTCAATTGCCATTTTTAAATGAAGAACATCCCTTCTGGGTTAGACACGAACATTTGTGTTATGAGGCTGTTTTAGGGCACTAAAAAGATTTTGTTATATCTATCAGACATAGCTGGAGAAAATGTTTTAAAGCCAGAGGAAACTGTAAGAGGCTCTAGGTAGTTTATGTGGCCAAGCCGTCGTTGACATCTGCCTGTGAGCTTGAGCCTTCACTGCCCCGGTGAAACTCGGCATCCTGAATTCGAATGTAGGACATCAATAGGTTGAGCTTGTTTAGTTCTGTTGCCGTGCCCTGCTTGTATTTCCCCTCAGAGGACATAGGAACAGGGGAGGACAAGGGAGACCTCTGCTTCAGTGTCGGCAAAGTGTCACAGTAGCTGCCCCTTCCTCAGGTGTGAATACCAGTAGAAAACTCACTGTTGATCTGACTGAGCGCTAGATCCATTTGAAGAAATAAAATATATCATGTATCATATATACAGTATGATCAATCTTTCCATCATTTTCAATCATGTAAAACAACATATATTAATCTGAAAACATCTTAAGGGCAAAAGATGTAAGCAAAACATTGATGTTTGCAGAAATTTTCATCCAATACATCTTTTATTTTGCATAAATATACCCAGTACTTAAAATCATCATGTTACCTGTGCATGAATGTATTGATTTCTGTTGCATCATAAAATACTCACAGAATAATGATCAATTAGGCTGATGCAGGAATATTGATTGTATACCAACCCCTTTCTCCCTCTTCAGCAATGGCTCGTTACACCACAGCTTCTCTCCTTTAACAAAAAATGAAACACCATCCCCTTGCACTGGCACAAGCCCTAATGCTTGCTTCCATTAACAGCCATCTATATTGGCTGTGCGAGACAGGCAATAATACGATTGTGTGGGCTTTGAATCCATCTAACCCCACCAACAGTCTCTTTGTAGTATGTTTGGTAAAAAGGGTCAGCGGGTCATGTTCAGAATTTGTTGACACACTAGAGAAGCCTCCGTCCTCCTCGCTCCGTCTCCAGACAGACAACAAACCCGACTCCCAAATAACAGTGTATGTTTGACAGATGGAGTTTGACTGGACTCATTAAAGTTTCACAACGAGGCATAGAAGTCATAGATGACTGCCAGACTCACAGCTCCAAACCCTGCTGCACTGAAAAATCCTCTCTGGCAGATGGCCTAGACATGCAGACTGCAGACCTGCTCTCCTCCAGCTAAAGCTAAACCATTCCAGTCTGCCTGGGGACAGATACCCTTTTTTTTGTAAAGAAGAGTGAGAAGTCCACTTACCTTTGGTATATATATATATATAATTTTTTTTGATGGTTGTAAAGTAGAGAGGGAGAGGGAGTAGGGGAGACACAGGAGAGAAATATCTGGCAGAACTCACATGTAGTTCCAGAGGTAGGGGAGATCATGAGAATTGAAGCTTGTGTTGCATGTTCTTTGTTTTGTGATATGACATTGACAAATGTGATCTCTGGATATGTATAATGTTGATTTTCATGCAATCATTCCTTCATTACAGGAAAGCATCATCATGTCATTGCATTGTTTTCTTATGTTCAGGTTTTACTGTCACAAATGTTTAGTTTAATGAAATTAGAAAATTAGACAGTTGGAAAGTAGAGATGGAGACATAGCAGGGGACACATGGGACAAGTCTCTGGTGGGAATCATTTTATTAGTAGTTTTATGTATAATATGGATTAACTCATGTAACAAATAATGGCAAGATGCACTAGTTTATTACATATTAGCTATTTGTATTGATGACTCTGATTCTGTCTATTTATTTAGAAGTAGTCGTATATGCAAGATGGGATGATTTTCTACTTTTTTTGGGTTGCACAAAGAGTAGTAAGTATAACTAAGGTACTGTATCAGCAATTGCTAATTGGCTGCTAATTACAGTAGATCGCTGTACAGGCAAGATTAGATGATTCTCCTCTTTACTTACAGGGGCACGAAGAGTAGTAAGTAAAGATGAGGTTTCAATAATTCATGCTTAATCAGGCTTGTAGGAGATCAGATCTCAGGCATATAGGAGCAAGGTTAATTGAAAGCCTAAAGCACTGCTGCATCTGGATATTCTTGATGCAGTACCTGTAACCACATAGACTTACAGCTGAAAGTACTTACAGAGAGAGAGAGAGACTGATGCTGTCTGTGAGGGTGCACACCTACTCTACTCCCAAAGGTCACTCAAACATGCACTGATAAAGTTCATGTCACTATGCATGCACATACTCTATGCAAACACGCACATGCATTGCATGCACACAGCATCTTGGAATCATGCCCTAAAGGCTTCAAACAGTTGCTGTCTCCCTTCGTAGAAGAGGATGGGTCATTACCATTTCATAGCAGTGTCATTCTTCTTCAATTCAAAAGTGCAGATAACATTAGTAAGTAATTGAAGTTACTTTTTTTTTCTTCTCCCCAGCAAATGATTCCTTACAGTAGTGTGAACCATTACTGTTGAGACATTGTCATTTTACCACAAATTATTTACGAGTCTTTTTTAACTGATACATCTGAGGGAATGCTGACAGGTTAAATGCCTCTGCTTCATTTCCATACATTTGTTAACAGTTGAAGCTCCAACTACATCACCCACTGCTTTATCATTTGTGGTTAACCTAAATAAAAGCTTTGTGGGGTGTTGTGCTATGTCGTTAATCTGAATGGATGGTATTTTTGCTGTATCAATAACATAAATCCACATGCAGGACCATACTTGCTGAACACATGTCACATATTTCACAACGGTAAACATTTAGCACCACAAATAACACAGTTCGATTCTCATGACAGAGGACATTTTTCATCAAGTAAATAAATCAGCGTGGAGAGTGTGTGGATGTGTGTGTAGGGGAGCAGAGAGCAGAGCAGAGTCAAACTAGGCTACATTCTCAAAAAGGGAAAACATTTCACTGTCTTGAGCGGTTGTGCTGAAAGGAGGCGTTTTAATCAGGCAACTCTGTCTATACTGCCTCTATACAACTCACTGTTACAGTAGCTACTTGTCCTGTTGCACGAGATAATGCTTACTGATTATCTTTTATTTCACATTTAGAGAGAGAGAGAGAGAGAGAGAGAGAGACAGAGAGATGCCAGATGCCAGATGGTTCTAGTCTGATGGAAAATAGTAACTGCAGTGGTTTGCATCAAATATCAGCTCCGAAATGTAGCTCTACGTGAATTGAGATTGCAGTTAACAATATTGGAAAGGCTGACAAGCTGTTGCAGTGGACTGTATGATGAAGGTAGACGTTTAGTTTTTAATGATGCTTATGACAATAATGTGTAGCCACTCACCAGTACTGTTTGTTCAGTGAGAGGCAGGGTGGTTTAGCAAAGGTCCCACTCCTGTCTTGCTGTGTGTGGTTGTATGTCAACTAGATAAAGAAATAACACAAACACTGCAATTGGTGACTGGTATGCACACAATAGGGTTTGCAAAACGTGCATTTTTAATTGATAATTTAATCGGGCTTAGACTAACCTAACACCAACTAACGACTTTTGGGAAATAGTTATTATTTTTTATTAAATCTTTTCTTAAACATCTGATTTAACAGAGAATGGGAAGGACATTATTGTTGCTATAAATTCAAAATGTTATTATACTTTAAGATCAATTTGGCTTGGCAGACAAGGTATACAATAGACACACATAACAAATCACTGCAACATAAACGATATGGATAAACATCAGTTGATACGATTTTGCAAACGTATGAGGAGTTTAAACACAAAATCACGGCAAAAGCAATACTGTTGCTGCCAAAAAAGCAAGAGAGAATGCTGGCAATGGTGTAAATGCGTAAGTTAATACACTTAATAATGCCCTACAGAGCCAGCATGTTTATTAATAAAGAATTATATGTAGGCCTATGACCCATAATCAAGGCATAAGTGGATATGACATCATATCATATATCATGTGAGGGAATCAGCAACAGTGTAAATTGTTAAATCCCATCTTAAAACCATTTTGGCCTTGCCGATGGCTCCCCCCTCCAATTCCTGTGTGTGTGTGTGTGTGTATGGTGTGTATTTTATTCTCTTTACTGTGTATTGTGCTATTTTGTTATGTTAAGTGTATTGAGACATTCATGCGAAAAGCACTTTAAATGAAGCTTGATTTAATTTGACTTCATTCGCAAAATAGAAGTTGTGTCTTCAGTGAAATGATCTTGTTGATTGATCTGTGATAAATACCCTAAACGAAGCATTATTCTCATCATTATCGTTTTAGTTGCAATCCCAGCAGTATGAAGCGTACTCGGCAGCAAGTAAGGACAAAGCACAAGAATATAGTCCAAAGTAGTTGCTGTGCCTTCATCGTTCTTTTAGTGTATGGATGATATGCTGTGTAAAATTAAAGTGCTCATATTGCCTGCAGCAATCAAGAAGAAAATGAGAGGAGGAAGACTGGAAGACTATACCTCTGCTGAGGAGCTAGCCTTGTCGACCAATGACGGTCGGCCAATAAGGGAGGGTGTCCAGGGGTATGTGTGTATTCAGATCCTGGTGCTGGCGGCTCCAACCAAGGATTGTTCATACAGGGTATTTATAAGTGGTTTGGTGGTAAAGTACTAGGTTGTAAATGCATATTTGTAGTGGCAATCAGCTGTCTATCTCATTACAGTTCAAGGAGATACTATGGTTTTGCCAGAGCCGCCAGCACACACTCTTGCTGACCCCCATGCAGAGGTCACTGTCAAGGCAAGTTGTCATGTACTCTAGAGCCATCAATGTTTGCTGATAATATATAGAATATACTGTATGTTTTAATTTGTTCCTCAAGTGGAGATCTGAGGAAAACTCTCTGTGACCTCAGAGACACCTTAGGGGGTAAATGTACCTTTTTCTATATAATCATAGTAGAGATGGTGAGATTATGGAACCATGTAAGCCATAGCACATCATCATGGGTCTGCACACGGCCTAACTGCTTCAAGTGCCCTATAAAAATACACTATGATGTCTTATTTCACAGGAAGAGGAATATCCTCCTTAGACTCCTCAGCCTGTGGCCTCCACCTCTAGGCCTTCGAGGAGAACACAGATGGTGAGGGTTTCACATCTTTCTCAAAGTGATACTGACATGAAAATCTGACTTTTCCTGTTGATAGTCGATGTTACGTGTTGAATTAAGTAAGTACCGGTAAGTAAGCAAGTACAATTTAATTTATATAGCACCTTTCAGAACATTGAGTTACAATGTGCTTCACATAAGGAATGCCTATATAGAGCTGGCAAGGGTGGAGAGTCATCACAGAGTGGGAAAAAGAAACAGATTGTGCTGGTGAGATTAAAAATGAAGGAGCTCGCAAAGACATCTCACTTCAAAAGAAACAAACAAATGAACAAGCAAAAAAGGAGACAAAAATCCAACTGAGTCTGATAACAGAAATTAAACAACAACAAACTCACCATGGACAAAACCGGTATAAACAAGATGCAACAATAGAGAGAGAGAGAGAGAGAGAGAGAGAGAGAGACCACGTCTTACCTTTTCAGTAGTCAGTAAAGCATAATTCAAAATAAAATGACTTGTGTTGTTTTCTTTCCCTTTCAGTGTGCATCCACTTTACCTGCTAGTCTCACCATCATCATGTCCCTCGACATTTCTGAATCGGAGTCTGATGCAGGCTATTGAGGGGTGATATGGAGCCCACTCCCGAATTCCTGCCACCGGCGATCCATCCGATCAAACCGAGGAGGAGCTGATGCATTGCGCCACCGCCGTAGCGCCCGTTCATTGTAAATAACATATATGACCTATTTTCAAAGAATGTGTCACCAATCATTTTTGCTGGTGATAGCATTTAATGATTTTCTGTGATTTACTTTATACATTGTCTGCATGTCTTTGGTGGTTTGCCACGACAAGCACACATCGCACTATCACTAGCAATCAAGTAATGATGCTGAAACAAGTATCACATTTCGAAATGGGTCTATAGTTCTGTAGAAGACACAAAATGTTAAATAGAAGACTGCAGAATCCAGAGATTAACTTGCCTTAAATAATGGGGACAAAAAGTCAAAATCAATCACAGAAATTGTCTGTGCATATATACTACATGCAAAAGTACAGACATCATTAATAATCCATCATTAGCATGAATAATCCACTTTAATGAATCTAAAGAAAATTCATGACAGTGATGCAAGCTGATTTGCACAGAACCTCTGCAAATATGGCACAGAATCATCGTGCACTTCAGTGATTCTCACCAGCAGGAGATTCTGCACACGTCTGTGGCATACACTAAGAACTGAGCACTTTACATTCCTGTCTTGTTCTTTGTACCTTGACTTTTCTGCCACTTTCCAATTCCCCCAGCATTTAAACGAGAAGAATTAAGGATGAACATCACGCCACATGGTCATTAATGGGACAAAAAACCCAGTAGAGATTGGAGAATTATTTGGCGTCTGTACTTATCCATTCCAGGTGGGTTTTAAGAGAGTGACTTGTAATTCCTTAAAGCCAGGCCATGGAAAAGGACTGTCAGATTAAGTAGGTGCAGTAATTAAATAGGACGGCCAACAACTTTGGGGCCGAAAGAGAAAGACGTTCCAAATGGGACGACATCGTACAACGACTTGTCAAAGACCCAGACAGCGGCGAGAATCCTCATCATTCAAGAGGAACAAATCCGACGTGGACAACTTGTTGCCTGCTCGTGTGGTCACAGTCAGGGACAATGACTATTCACCAGGTATGTCTCACTGCTATAACACTATGTTTAGATCCATGAGGCAGGAGCCCACAGTGATTTTAGAAAACACGACTGTCATGATGCAAAAACAAGTGAAAACTAGCTTAGTTACATATTTGCCAGCTGTGAGCGTCTTGGCAAATAATGTAACCAGTAAATGACAGTCATGGATACAGACAACACCTCTAATCTTTTATCAACCCCGTTTAGAAACGGGGATGAAACTGTTTGAGTAGAAAGATTTTACAAGTCATTTGTTTACAGTCTTTGATAACATCATGACTTCTGAGTGATGAGATTAATAGATTGGGCATAGAGATCATCAAAACGTATTGACAATCTAATTTATTATAATGCAGTTGAAATGGAATGATTTCTGAAAATAAATATGTGTAGCATGTGTACCGTTGCGCTAGCTTCCATATGAACCGACTTACGGCAAGTCACTGAGGCGAGAGGTTTTGCAGCAAGGACCAAAGTTGACTAGAAGAGCTAGCGAGAGAAGTACAACCTTTGATAATGCTACGTTAACCTTGTAGCTAACGTCAGCTTTCAGTTGAGTTTTGACAGTTTGACAGTCAGTTTCACTCGTGCAACAGACACATCTGCACAGTTCTCAAGCACATGTGACAGACTTAATGCCCAGACTGAGCAGGATTGCTGCAAATAGGCGTTTTGGTCAATGAGACAAGACACTGGTTGGTCTAATTCTAGAGACTAAATACCTAAGGGGACATGATGCTTACAGACATGGTCTGGAGGGAACTCTGCCATTGTTTTGGTTAAACATACAGTGTCAATGCAGCATTTATTCGGCAGGAAGCCTGCATTGCAGTGTATACGGAAGGAAGAAGCGCTCCTAAACCTCTGATGAATCTTAGTTAAATATTCAGGACTAGTATGCTTTTTTTAAATGTGGGAAATGTGGTTTTACTTCATACTGATGGTATTGTTTTGTCCAGTCAGTGTTCTCAGTAAGCAGTAGAACATACGTAGCTACATCTATTGAAACAGCAGATGTTGAATTACTGCAATCAAATGTATTGACAGTACAAAAGAAACTGAAATATACATAGGTTCCTTCTTTCTGAATATATAAATAGGATTAAAAAAAGGAGATGATCATGAGTATTAGTCCATACCAAGTTTGTTATTTTGAAACCATACTGTAAGGGGATGTAAATGCGAGGAGATAGAGGTATAGCATGTATAGCACTCGAGATAGACCCTGTTTTGATTTATTTGTGCCCTCACTTTCATTATTTTGTCCATGATTTAATACAATGTGGCCGTGGTGCTTTTAAGAGCATGTGCTTGATTTAGCTTATTTATTTGGCTTAATTGGCCTGATGTTTTGTTTAATAAAGATTTTGTTGCATCAGGCTTTTGCTAAGGTACAATGTATACAGATTTGTGAATCAAGATTTACTTTAGGTAAAGAAAACAGGGGATGAAGGTATTGCTTACTGAAAACACTTGCAATGCAAGAGGTTATTTTGATAAGAAACAATTGAAAAGGATATTGAGAGATAATGGGTTTCTACTGTTGTATATATATATATATATATGTAGTCTTCACATGTTCACTTACAGCAAAATCACTTTGCACTTTGAAAGTGCATGAATTGCATTCCATGCGTGAAATGTCCTATACAAGTAAACAGATTGATGTTCTTAGAATTCTCTTGTAACCTCTCAAATCCAACTTGATGCAATCTGTTCAAAACAGTTCTTCCGCACAGGGAACTTAACAGAGAGAATCACACTAATTACACAATCATGGAAATACAAAAACACCCTATAATTTTTAAGCAAACTGGCAAATTCAGCTCACTGCTTGTAAAAGTGCTTAATTAGACGTATTTGGAGGAAAGACAGTTTGAGATAACTGATCGCCCCCATCAGACACACTTGGAAACCACCAGTAGAGAATCACAGCAGGAAGCCTGGCGAGACAGTCAGCCCAAATTTAAGTAATTC
>OMOT01051232.1:3119-24064 GCA_900312575.1 Acanthochaenus luetkenii
TGATGTTGCACATCGTGAAGACACAAATACATTCAGGTATTACAAGAAACAGAGCAACTGTGTGAGTGATGCAGAGAAGTTCGGCTAAATTGCACACATAGCACAAAATGACTTTCACAGCAGCATTGGCACATCGATAGGTCATTGATGTGAGCTAGCGGTGCTGTACTGGACACGCTGGAAGAATGTTGCTGGAACCCAACAAACCTAAAGATTTCGAGCACCACAGTCAAGACCATTCAAATAATTCAGCTTAATTTATTTTATTGTATAAGAGATGTATAAATGGTGGCACATCTGTACATGTCAGCTTTCTGTCTTCTTCGGTTACTGTCCACCCGACCACTGATGCACAGACGTCTTGATATAATGAAATATATTAAGGTGTAGTAACATGCTTATGCAATGAATGCGTACATTTTATAATGTAGTGGTAAATGCGTGACAGTTGTTGTTGCCATAGTGTAGATGTTTGATCCTCCTCACTTTCCCTTGGCTTCGATGTCCTTCAGCAGCGGGACCCACCTACACTTACTGTGACCTCGGGATCTACTTTGACTCAACTTTGACCACATGCCCCCTTTCGCGTGCAACGGGCGGTCGTGCTCGTCGACCTCCGAGGTGATCTCCATCTTCTGGACGACGAGCTTCAGGAGGTTGTGCTGCGTCTCTAGCATGCTCGACATCTCCTTCAGCCTGGAGAAGAGAACATTGGTCAAACTAGCTGTAGAGTTGGAAAAAAAGTAGGGTGAAGAGTCTTTGCTGACATTAATTATTGCCATTTCAATGACGGGAAGTGTGCTTGTTTTCTGTGACCCTGGTCAAAAGGCAGGCCCTTGTGTGTTTGTATCCACTAGAGGCTGCTCATGTATTGAGAGTTCCTTCTTTCCCACTTTGGCTCGCCATACTCTTTAGTGTGCACTATATGCCTGAGATGATAGACCACTTTAAAGCTTGTTGCATAAGTTAAAGTAGTAGTCTGTATTTTGCATTATAGTCTCCCATCATCTGACTGGCAACACCATATACATTTACGATTATGGGGAACATAAAAATGGCTCCTCAAAGTACATTTAATGGAGCAACTGGGAAAATTGTAAATTGGAAGGGGACTAGTGTCAAATCTCATCATATGGTCCATCATTTGCGTACCCTTGCACGCTTTACCTGTACTTCTGCCTTTGGAGCTCATTCTCTATTGAAGTGCTGTGGTGTGAGTTTGTCTGCGGACGGGTCCAGACTTCATTTGTCTCCTCAGTACCCCAGAACATCCACAGGTGCGAACAGCTCTGCTCTCAAAAGTGGTCAGGATTAGAAGGGAAATTGAGTTGGACGGAATAGACGACTTTTAAAAGACAAACGCTGAGCTGAAATAAATTGCAAAGACTACTCAGACAAAGACAGCAATGTGTGTGTTTTTCAGCATCACCGCTGTTTCCGAATGCAAGCATAGCGCGTACCTTGGAGCACTTGCGGTTGGGGTAGACAGTGACGGATGGTTTATCGACTCGTTTCATGAACCAATAAGGCAATTTGTCTTCCAAAGCAGTGTGGAGGTCAATCTGGGGTCAACAAGTCAGATTTTCAGTCAGAGGTGAGAATCTCCTATATAAACAAGTTCTGTTGGTTCCATCAGTTGTACACTCTGAATTTAAACAAGGATCACAACAAAATTGCCTTGATTGTACACGCTGAATGTGTGTGTAGTATGGTGTATGATCTAGTTTGTATATGATGTAGTATATGATGATGTTGCATATATATATATATGATGGATGGTATGTAAGTTGCTTTGGATAAAAGCGTCTGCTAAATGCCGTAATGTAATTTAATTAATTTGTGAAAATATTGGATTATTGAGATAAAGCCATAATAATTTATTTTGTGCAGGTTCTCGGTATTTGTTATCTCCTGCAATTAATATTGTGATCCTTTGTGAAATCAGCATTGCATCTTGCATGTCCATGTTCCAATTCTACATTTAAAATAAAAGGCCTCCAGACCAAAACATCAATAGATACAGTGATCTACATTGCTTGCTTTCCAGATTCTTCATACTTGTTGGTTGCTTGTTTGCCCATCATGGGTGGTCAGGCAGAGAGCTGGGAAGTCTTCTATATTTTGCATCATACGTTGTGTAATCAATGTTCTTTTTCGATCTTAGTAATAGATGATATCATGTATGACTCTGGTCCCTCCTTGACCAGCAGACTAGCTGGTTCCATACACACCTGCATGGCCAGTCTCTTCAGGGCAGCATTTCTCTGTACCTCTGCGATATCTCCGACCGCTAAACCGATCTACAACACAGCCAAAGTGAGACAAATAAGAACCGTCTACGTTCACTATGTTCAGCAATTAACACCAACTGGTAGCATTGACCTCCTGCTTCTGTGAAAAGTGGAGGTGCCTTTAGGGCGTCAATAGCTGGAGGCAATGCTCTGTAATACATCTATTTCCCGAGACTTCATCAACACAAAATGTTCTATGGACTAATATGCAGGAGGAGGAGTGACAGGATTTCTAGGCCATCAAGACACGCTTACCATCAGGTTCACCAGCAGTATTGGCATGAGCATAACAAAGATCACAAAAATGACGTATGTCAGGAGAGGAAAGGGAAGCTTATTTTTAAGAAAAGCCTCCAGGAAGTTGCTTTGGTAGTTCAGCTCCCCGACCATCATCACAAAAGTCTGCACCACCGAGAGCGTCACGCCGGTGTCAAATTCTTTCTGAGGAGAAAACAAAAGCACTCCGTGACAATGCAGTTTTAACGGCTTGTGTTAAATACTGTAGCTTATCAAAATAAAAGCATGTAACAATCCATTATAATACAACATGCATTGAGTATACTGCTGGCCTAATATTGAGTTGCAACTCCTTTGCAATATCCATGTCTCAAGTGTCTCAAAGATTCAAAATCGTTCTTTAACACATCTCCTCCTTTCATCAACAATTTTCTGTCTCAGTGATTTAAGTGGATTTAATAAAAGCAATCCATGAATCATCATAGCTTTCCCCAGGATTCACCCGGTCAGTCGAGTGGAGAGCAGGCTGTCCTAGTGTTTTGTACACTGCACTACATAGCATGCATACAATACACGACACACACACACACACACACACACACACACACACACACACACACACAGCAAACTGGTTTCTCATTTTGGACTTGTAATAGGGACAAAATATATGTTTTGGTTAAAATGTCTGGTTTCTTCTCCTACCTGGTTGAGCATCAGTGCATAGAAAGCCAAACCGAACGCTAACATCAGGAAAAGGAACAGTACTACGATACGGACCAACGTCTTCATGATCACCCCAAACATCACAACGTAGATACCAAAGTGCTCAAACCTGGAACAATGGGAGATAATTCCAGTTAGTAGCCTATCAACCCTAACAACGACATTAGGTGCTGAAAAGCTGGTTCATTCAATTGAGCGTTTAAGACAGGAAGTACCTCTGGAGATAAAGTAGAAAGCCAATCCAGGAATTGAAAACTGCCACTGCCCCTGCTTGCCAATATAAAGAACCCCCTACATTGAGGATGAGCGGAATGACGAACATAAGGGAGAAGATGGCTGCGAACCAGTCACACAGGTTGGAAAAATCCCTCAAGTAAGTCCAGCGCTGTCAAATGACAAAGAAATTAAAACAATTAAGACACACTAACAACTTCACAGCCATTTGACACCGTCCACTAAGGCTACTTTCATACAGCAGTCACACTGTAAGCACCGTTGTTCGTGTAGGTGCAGTGTGCTTTGGTTTGGTATGGTTTGGTGTAGGAAATCGGTTCTTATAGCTAGAATCAAAGTGACTACGGGAGAGTCCCTGTCTGGAGGTGCCATTCAGTGCCAGGACTCCTGCAAATCTAAATCAAAGGGTACTGATCCATCACGCCTGATGGCCAGCGTGTCCTCCAGCATAGACCTGGCTGCTGAAGGCTAGGAGCAGATTTATGGGCACCTGCTTAATGTGAAATAATGACACTAGCATAACAGCCCCAGTACCTGTTGCGATATCTGCACCACCTCCTTCCCTACGGCGTAGATGTTCATGACCAGCACCATCACCATACAGAAGGACAAGGACAGACCTTGCTGCGTAATGAAGAAGAGCATTCAGATTGATTGTGAATCGCAAACGACGTGCCATAAGAGAGCATTATAAAACCGTTAGCTTTGGTGGTGTCTTGGAATCTGCCACGCCTTTAACAGCTTCCGGGTGTGATGTTCTATGCAGATGAAATATGCAAGCACAGCAGATTTGTCAGAAGGACACCGGATAAGATGATGGGCGTTCTGACCTTGCTGCCAGTGAATGTGACATATGGCTCACAGTTCATAATGAAAGCGAGTAAATTAGGCAATAGGACAAGGGCAATGCAGATGTAGTGATGATTGAAAGTCATTAAAAGTAATAGGAGAGAAAATAGCCTTGTCAATAGGAACTACAGCTGGCTCATGACTCATGATATTTAATATTATGATAATTATTATATTTAAATCACTATTCGCTAACATAGAGCCTCAACTTCATTACTCATTAGCACCATCGCCAGTTGTACCTCCATAAAAGATATGGGCACCATGGTCATATTGTAGTTGCCCCAGCCAGTGGTGGTAATAGTGGACCTTAGAGTCACTATTAGGTGAGTTAGTGGCAGCAGCCCTAACAGGTACATAAACATGTTGAGCACGTGAGCCTTGCTCCCATACGCCAACCTGCGGATTAAAAGAGTGGAGAATGGCATTCAGAGTAAGTAACAATGGGTTGGTATTCTGTGTGCTTCTCCCTCCCTGATCTGTAGTCACGTGACAGAATGACAAATACCGCTCTCAGAGGTTAAATCACATCGAATACAAACCATTTCATATCCAGGTACTTCTTGCAGACGGGGTGGTTGAGGAGCTCGATGCGGTTGTATTGCACCATCGCCTGCGGGAAGAGAAAGCCCTCTACTTAATGGTATATTTTCGACAAGCAGGAAAGGACACAGAGCCAGGTAAAGCCTAAAGATTTAAAAGTCGGTGTATCTTACTGATCTCCAGATGGAACTGCAGCTAAATTAGGTGTGAGTAGAAAGGATGCTTACATTCAGTGCAGCTAGTGGCTGAATCGCCAGAGTCTTGTCAGTTTTGGAATATTTCTTCATTGCAATGGGAGCCTGGAGCCATGTGAAATTGAATTCGATCTGCACCACATATAAAAATAATTGTTTTACCTGGCAGTTGCTATAGAATATAAATGAAATCTGATATGGAATGTCATCTGTGTGTTATTTTGATTGGGTGACTTATAGGTGAAATACATTGTACTCAGGACTGTTGGGATCGTCATCTGATTCCATCACACATCGGTCCAATAGGTGCTATTGAGCAAAGGAGAAAAACACAGAGTTAACACTATGGGCCAACGGGATTGGTTCTCTGTTCATATCTTCTGAAGAAGCTATGCTTCAGTGAATTATTGAATGTGGTGTTTCTGTGCTTTGGACAAGCAAACTACAGCAAAGATGAGTTATGATGATAACCATGCACACAGATGGATTATTATAAGCATGCTTTTTTTGTTTTTTTGTTAGGGACCAACCTTGTAGGTCTCGGGCAGAACCTCAATCATGTCTAGTATTGGACATCCCTTGGCAGTGCCGTGCTTGAACACTAGCAAAGCCTCACTACATCTGGAAAAATAAAAGCACAAATTACAGGTCACATGCTGGACGAATGCATACGCGAGCGGTATTGATCTATTACTTGAAAACAACAATCACATAGCCTAGAGACAGTCACTGTGTTGAGTCCACCATATAATTGGCAGGCCTGACTCCATTTTTGAAATGTTGTCTGACAAAGCCCTGATGCAACATATAAAAACACCTGCACCATTCAAGTGTTTCAGGCTGAGCCTTTTACTGTCAGGAATCTTATAGCATTGCTCTCTATATGTCAACTACCTCTCTGAAATGTCTCAACGTGTTACATTTGATGGGTTCTCCTCAAACTCACTACCCTTCAGTAAGGATTGTTCCCCACGGCTCAGTGCTGACGCCACTTCTCTTCACCATATACAGTATATAAATAGCTTGGGTCACAACATTTAAAATGCAGATTTCTATGCAGACGACACCTTCATTTACTGTTGTGCTTCCACACTCACTAAGGCCTTTGAGAACCTACAAACAGCTTTTGACAGTGTGCAGTCTCAGCTCTAAAACTGGCCTTCTCTATCTGTGCGTAGACACAGTCACTTTTATACTTCATCTACAACACACCTAAAAAGTGAGGTCAGAGTTTTAAAAAGCCTACTACTTGGAATAGCCTCCAGAAAGACCTGAAAAATAGCCATTTTAAAGCCCTAGTTAAGTCCATCGAAGATGTCACTGCTTCGAGTAAGTCTGTCTCTGTCTCCCTCCCCTCCCCTCTCTCCTTCTCCTTCCTTCCTGACTAACTCTTGGATTTGTAAAGTTAGTTATGCACTGACAGTTTATCCTATAGTATTTGTAATGTATTGTACAACATTTGTATTTATTGTATTGCATTGCATATTTCTACTGTCCAAATCTCGTGTGCTGCTGCCCTCTTGACCAGGTCTCCCTTGAAAACGAGATCTCCAGATCTAAATGGGACTAACCTGGTTAAATAAAGGTTAAACAAAAAGAAAGTACAAAATAAATAGAATACACGTTGGCATTACCAACACACCTGTCACTGTCAATTACAGCATTGACCACTTCCTTTCTCCCATTTTGCACTGCTTCATGAAGGAAGGATGTGTAGTTCTTGTTTAGGATGATCTCCGCCCCCCTAGACAGCATGAGCCTGACTGCAGCCACGTGTCCTTCTCTTGCTGCGATGTGGAGTGCTGTGTTCTGGTAGGACGACACACAGTAGGGGACAGTTATCTGTGCTTGTTTTAGAACATCGATGTCTATTATTCAATGGTATTGGTACTGATTAGCTTACTGTTGTCTGTAAATAACACAATGTAAATATTAGGTCTACTTATGAACTTCCAAAATAAGCCTGGTCTCATTAATTGATAATAGGCTTTGCGAGTGTTGAACTTTTACAAATGAAAGTCATTCCCACACCCCATCCTCGTCTGTTTTATCCAGTAACTTGAGATTGGCTGACAGGAGAATGTTCATCGTTTGTGTGTATCCCTCAGACGCAGCATGGTGCAGACAAGTCCAGCCCTTGTAATCACTGTGGATGAGAGATGAACATTCAACAGGAATCTGTCACATGTACCGTATAGGAATACATACCCTGTTAAAAGACAGCTGTTTGTATAGAATGTAGGTGGTACTGTTTGAATAGCAATAAGAGTACCTGTGTTTGTTGTATGTGTACATGCATGTTTGAAAATATATGTGCGTGTTGCATTTGTTTGCGTATATGTTTTCTGTACATCCATGTGTGCTTGTGTTTACCTGTGAAAGAGAGACCCCTTGCGCAGCAGCAGCTCCACCACCTTGGTGTGCCCCTCCCCTGAGGCCAGATGGAGCGGAGTCAAGCCGCGCTCATCCCCTTCATTCAGCAGACGAGAGTCTTTGATGGCCTCCAATAATTGGTGGCAGGTATTGATGTTCCCATACCTCAAAGGAAAACGGAGATGAGGATAAAGTGTCTTCAATGCACATCGTTACGCCTTACTGATCCGTGAAAGGGAACATCGCTTTTCACGTGCCCCGCTCCACAGGGAGGTCAGAGGTCAGGGTGCAGCGTCCCTGTACTTGGTAGGGATTCAGTATCTTAAGATATGTCTACCATGTGTAATATATTAGCTTTAGTTCCATTATTGTAGATAACTGAAAATAAAGAGAGATTTTGTGACATTATTTTGTCATTTTCTTTCCCCAAAACCAATTATTAAAGGCCGTTGGTGAAAGCTGACACAGTTACACAATGGTAAAGTTGAAGGGTGGAGGGCGAGGTGCTCTAGAGGTTTAACAGTAATACAGTGGTATACATGGCACAGTTTTAATATGGTAGCCTACAGTATATAACAGACAGTGTATGAAAGGGACAGAGAATATACACAGCAAACTGGTCACAATTGGTTTGTGACCCATTTGGCACTTCTTTTAATATATTTATATTACAGTATTATACTTAATTTTTTTTATCTTAGATGTGTCTATGTGAGCAACTATACCAAGAAAATGTCCTTGTATGTGCAAATATACTTGGCCATTAAACAAATTCTGATTCTCATTCTGATTCTCTGATTAAAGAATCAAAGTTTAAGCAAGCGAGTGAAAATCAGGCCAAATCGGGTTACTATATTGGAAAGTAATGTCCAGAGGGACCAATGCAACTCACTGGGCAGCAAAGTGCAGCGCAGACTTCTTGTCCTTAGACTTGCGTTCGAGGCTGAAGAGCCCTGAGAGGCCCAGCATGTTCTTTACTGAGTCATGGATACCCAGTCTGCACGCATAGTGGAGGGGGGTACAGCCCTCCTTATCCTCACTGCTCAGCAGCTCCTTCATGCTGTTTTGCTAAAGGAAGGACACATTATAAACACGCTCATGTATGTGTACAAAATCATGTGCAGTAATGTATACGTGTACTCAACCAAGCACAGATGCATAAAACTGTGTGCATACAGTTGTAGCCATGTAAAAATTAGTGCAGCAGTCGTACAATTTGCACGGAGTAATATTACAATTTGATGATAATAATAACACACACACACACATTACATAAGAAATAATGTAATAATATTTGCACACTCAGATACACAGATCAATTTCACACAGTGTCAACTGTAAATTCATCACCCTTCTCTCGTGGCTTATTTTGGAAGCTTTATAATTTCATTCTGGCATCATTGCAGCTTTTAGCAAAGCTTTTAATGTTTCTAGGATCTATAATCTGGCTCAGTGAGCGGTTAATTAACTTAATCAGCTGGCCTTGGACACATGCAGCTGGGCTCAAGGCAAATCGTTCAAGGAAGGTAACGAGTAGAGTCAGTCTGTCCTAATGACGTCCTTCTCTTCAAACGGGCGACATGGACTCAGGCTACCTGCCATACATCTTCTGTGAGGTTTTTCAGACCCCTGGGCTGCAGGACGGCGAAGTGAAGGAAGTGACAACCAGATCTGTCTTTCACGTTTACATTTGCCCCTAGAAAATACACGCGCGCACACAAACACACAGACACACAAACACACACACACACACACACCATAATCTGAGTTATCAGGCACCTTGCACATGATACGAGCATTGCTGGCGGTGAAGTACGGTATCTCACCTTTTGACAGTAGCAGAGCCACAGTTCTCCACGCTCCACAGCTCGTAGCCAGCAGCAGGGGAGACATACCCTTACAATCTATTCTGTTAATGTCTGCACCCTGAGGAGAGAATGCACTTAAACCTGAGTCTTGTTAAACCGACCTTTGAGCCCTTCCAGTCACAGAGGCAGGGTATATACGAGGCGTAAATACAAGCAACACAAAATGTCGATGTTCACAGTAGAATTCCAGATACCGCACTTAAAGGTGCTGTGTAGCATTTTAACATCAATAAAACATGACCACATTAATTGTGAGACATTGGTATAATCACCATAAACGAACCATCACAGAGAAGATTGGCATCTACACTGCTTTTTACATGATATGCCACCGGGTTGGAAATCTGCTGGGTTGCTAGTGTATATGGCACAAAGGGAGATTGCTTTTATGGCACAAAACAGGAGGAAGGTTCTTCCAGCGCAAATTGAGATAAAGCTTTCAGAGTTTCTTGCAATGGCAGATGGTGGAAGAAGTGAAAAATCACTTCCATTATCCTCTTCAGTAAAACGAAAGAGAAAACCTTTAACCCAATAAGCAACACCAGGGAGTCGGAGGGGGCGGGACAAGAAGCGAAATCCTCTTTGCAACAGGAAACAACAGTGATTATGGGAAATGTGGCCTTAATTTTGAGAAACACTAACAATACCACTGGCATGAGATAGAGGCCACCAATCGTCTCGACCATGGTCTCATTTGTTTGTGGTAATTATACCAAGGCAGCGCAATTGATTGATAAAGATATATCAACATGCTACGCATAGCACCTTTAACACTCACAAAGCTGAGAGGTGCTTTTGAAATGGAGTAAGCACTGGAACAAGACACTTTCTTATACCGACAGAATCATCACGACACAAAATCACAAAAGACATTAGCAAGACAGTAACAGAACACCCACAGGACTCCAGCAGGACACACATACTGTAGCACACACACATACTGTAGCATGCCGTGTGTGTGTGTGTGTGTGTGTGTGTATATGCCGTATTTACCAAAGAAATTAGGTACTCTGCCAGCTCTGTGTGGTCAAATATAGTGGCCCTGGAAAAGTAAACACACAATCGTTGTAAACCAGCTAGTCCATCTGTAGCCTACGACAGCAACACAGGATTTTGTGACTCAAGGTCTTAGAATTAGGAGAATGATACGATGAACAGATTTCCCTCCATGGTTACGTCTTTTATCTCCAGGATATGGACTGTAATGACTCACTTTAATGACACACTTTAAATAACCAATTCCTTTTACTCTGGTGACATTTGCATTGAGAGAGAAAGAGATTTAAGGGGTGGAAAGGATGATTTCCACAATTGAACAATCTTCATACAGTTGATAATCCAGAAATCTCCTAACCGCAGATGACCCTATGTCTAGGGAAAGGAGGGTCAGAGGTCATGGGTTAGACTAGCTAGAGGCCATACCAGCTACTTGTCACCGGCTGGTCGACATGGTACAAATGAGCCTTTTGACGGCTCATTTCACGATGATTTATCGTGGATAGTTTTGTGCGGGTATTTGTTTCTTTTTAATGAGAAAGAGTACAGTTTCCACCGAGGAAAATCGAACTGCAACTGAATTAATTATAATGTAACACACATAATGTGGGCCATTTAAATTGCCATTATTAAATATTTATAGGAGGCATGGCACATTAATGATAACAGAGGATGAGTGAGAGGAAAAAGTTATATCTTACGGTTAAGATTCATTTGATTTCCATCTGCTCTCTTAAACAGGGTTATGTTTACTTACAAAGATATATTCCCCCTTTCCTCGTGCCAGCACTTATTTCTGCTGCTGTCTGTGCCAACATAAATAGCTTTTAGATACAGTTGATGTGGGACACATATCTTTATTATATATTCATGTCGTTATTATCATTTCTAATTAAAACTCAGTAATCTACTAGCCATGCCGGAGGGTTTTATATCTGTGTCCTATCATGGTGTTACGACGTTATGCAGGTGGACTGACTGCCGTCTTTGCACAGCATGAGCTACAGGGGAGATAGTGACGAGAGATACATCCCAATGCCCCAAAGTAAACCAAATGGGCAAAGTCTAAAGCAACTGTAAATAATTACAGTGAGACACTATCTATCAATGAATTAGCGCTATCAACTAAAACTGCGTGACTGTAAACGTCCAAAGCATTTCAGAAAACGTAAACATCCATTTGCAACAACTACACGCCATTTCTAGCGGTGGATCTAGTGGAAATAAAAAGAAGTTGTGCATATGCGAGAGAATGATGAATTAATCAATTCATTACTGAAAGAAAGAACGAATGGAAGTAACTTATGCACAAGGATTGTTGCATAATGTTGGTAAATGAATGAATTACAGTAGCGGGGTGGAGGGATATGGGGGAGCCCACCTGTGTAGAGGGGTCTGACACGCCCCATCAGGTAGGTTGATGATGTCTTCCACTTGGCCGTAGGAGCAGAGCATCAGTTTGACCACCTCAGTAGCACCCTGGGTGCAGGCGAAATGGAGTGCAGTGGACAGGTCAACCTGGACAGCACATATAGCCAATGAAAATCCACCAACTCTCTACAAACGTCATTGTTGTCCGCATCCATCAACCCACAGCGTGACATGATGAGTTAGACAGAGATGTGCGACGATACACACAGGAGTTAGTTACAGTTATACACACACACACACACACACACACACACACACACACACACACACACATTCACACATTGCACACTTCCCCAGTGTAACATTACGAAACTATCTCCCAGGCTTGGTGACTGTAACACGGGCGTCTAATGAGATAACCAGGACTGGCAGGAGTAGGCCAGCGATTGCTCCACTCAGCTCCACAGTGTAAGTGGGGTAATTTGTATCAATTTAGCCATCTGAAGCTATTACTGTACTCAATACTCCTGCTGTAGCTCTGGCCCCGAGCCCAGGGCCAGGCGTAACGATCGCTCCCAGATGGGCCCGATAAGACAGACATGCTCGGACAGCACAGAGAGGCAATGCTTTGCAGGTGTAGTCAAATGAGTCCAGATTGAAAAAACAATGTAAATCAGACAAAGCGTTTGATGTCCTTTGAATGCGGTGGTAGCGTGACAAGAGTTTGATCCAGTTTGAATCCCCACACCAGTGGAGAAAGTGGGGAAAGTGAATAAGCAAAGCTGTTCCTGCACCAACTACTGTCAAAGTGATCTTGACTAAGGCGCCTAAATCCCAATTGCCCCATTGAGGCTGCCAGCAGTAGAAGACAGTGGTTGTAATGGTATAGCTCCCAGGTGTAAATGGGATTCAATCCAATTCGGGACTTTATTCTTTTTAAAGTGGGATTTTGAACATAATACGTTTTGTGAAGCCAATTACCTGTTGCTGATCAATTTTGGCCCCAGTGGCAATGCAGAGGCGGATGGCCTCGATGTTCCCCCCACGTACAGCCAGGTGGAGCGGGCTGCTCCTGGACTTGTCTAGAAAGTTGATTTGGACTTCAGCTGAGTAGCCTAACTCCTCCCCTGCCAGCAGAGAATATAGTACATGGTTTCTATATTGTGAATGACTTTGATTGAATTCACACGAAGGCTCACTTTACTCTACTAGTTCATGCTTTTAGGTGACAGCAAGCTCCTTTGTATTGATTGCTGACATTTTAGGGATCAGGATTGTAAAAAAATTAGTTGAGGGAATTTCAATTCAATAGATAACATACTTCACTTGACTTTATTTGTTTACTGACTTTGTTTTTACTGGAAGGAGGTAATGAGTAAAGTGTAATCATGTCTATTCATGGTGTACTGACACTTTTATCCAAAGCAACATATATACTACATCATCATATACATACTACATATACATCATCATATACTACATCATGTACTAACTGCATAATATACTATATCATACATACATCATATACGTACATACTACACCCAAAATACCCCCTTGCTGAGCAATAATAGAAATATCACAAATACTATGTGCTTTGGCTAAATATTTCTACAGCAACACAGGATTTACCCAGCAGACCTCCCACTACGGATAAACACAGTGTCAGACTGGTGTCTGGTTTGTGTAAACTAGCACTAGACTCTAGCTAGTGAAGTGAACTCTCTACTCTTCCATCAGTACAATGTGCATTTTGCTCTTATGAAACCTTTTTCATTAAAGTCGGCGCTTTCAATTTATTTAATCATTTATCATGTATTTCGTCATACCGGCCTTCAGGATCACTTCCATGGCTTTCTTTGCACCCGCGAAGGCAGCTGCATGAATGGCGAAATAGCCCAGCTTGTTCTGCTGGCAGAGCCGTGCGCCCTGCTTCAGCTTAGACAGATATAAGGATGGGTGGAGAGAAAGACAGAGGCAGTTCTTAAGCTGCAGTGGGTTGGCAGTCAGTAGTGATGTAATATCGTAATGGCAGACCATTAATCGATGGGATACAATCCAGCAGGACTGATTGAAAATGAAAACCTCATATTCTCTTGCTTTATGTCGCTACATAGGTTATGCTGTGCAGATGGATAGTGTACAATATACAGCCGAGTACAGATAGACAGTCAGATGAAATGTGTGTGTGTGTGTGAGTGCTCTTGTACATACCAATGCGCTGAGAGCCTCACAGTTATTGACGGAGCAGGCCAGCATTATAGGAGTGTTCCCAAGGTCTCCCTGCAGGTTGCAGTCTGTGGCACTGTAGGACAGCAGCAGCTGCAGGGGGCAGGTGACAAACAGATTACAGTGAGCTCCATCCGGTCTTTACTGTCCTCGTCTCTGCCTGCGACCGGAGCTGTGTTGTCCGCTGCCAAACGCTACGGGGACAACAGGCCGTGGTCTTTCCAAGTAGACGGCCGAGTCAGGTTTTTGGTCTAAGTATAGAGCTCAGTCGGTTGACGAGGGAGCGGTGCTTTAGAATGCAGACAGCGGTGACAAGTTCATGTGTTGCTGGTCCTATAGAGGATCTGACGTGACAACATGATTGTCTTGTATCCTTTTTTTCTTCTTCGTCATTTGCCTCGTAGCGCTACTGTATATCCAGAACGTATCCAAGTTTCTATCCTTCTATCAAACAAGGAGTCTTGATGAGAACAAATTAATGGGTTCCAAAGTGTGTCGGATCACATTTGGTCATGCACTATAATGTTGGCGTGACGACAAATTGGCAATTTTGCAATATCTCAAGCATCTCTCAGTGTTCGGCCTGTGGGCCTGGACCCCGCTAATGGCCGCTTGTGGCTATATTATACATTTGTTTGGTCATGTATTGTTTTGTTGGGGTGGTTGTTTTCAGCAAAAAACAAAAACAAAACAAGGACATGGACATAGTAGTTCCTCACCTCCACCAGATTGTTGTGTCCATGGCTGACAGCCAGGTGGAGAGGGGACAGGAGGGCCATGTTGAGGATGTTGGGGTCGGCACCCAGGTCCAGAAGAGTCCTGCAGCTGTCAGCCTGGTTGCTCTCCACCGCCCAGTGTAGGGGCACATTGCCCTGCTCATCACAGCTGTTCACCTCTGGGAGGGGATACGGGAGCGCACACACACACACACACACACACACACAAATATGCACATAGATGTACCCACAACTCATATAAACATCAGACACGGCTCTCCATACCTCACCATATAAAGATCAAACATACTGCTCCATACTTTACTTTACCACATATATATAACTATGGTCATTTAACAATACATGTCTTGAGCTTAAGCTGCCATGCATCTGGCAACATGATCACTCAACCCCCTCAACCCCCGACCAGACCACCCACACCCCAACTGCACAATAACTGGACCCTATCCCCTTAGACCCCCCTCCCACCAACCTGCACTATGTTGCACGTGGATATTACATGTCTCTGGACTATATCCTTGGACTCAGTCTTGCACAGGAGCCCATTTATTGCACAGGACTAATTCACTACCTTTTTATAGTTTTGGTTATATTGCCTTCTATGACCTTTACTTATTATTACATCTATCTATCTATCTATCTATCTATCTATCTATCTATCTATCTATCTATCTATCTATCTATCTATCTATCTATCTATCTATCTATCTATCTATCTATCTATCTATCTATCTATCTATCTATCTATCTTATCTTATGATTGATGACTGAGGCATGCTCACCCTCTGAGTTGATGACAGTGGTGATTAATTGGATGAGGGTGACGTGGCCCCCTGCCGAGGCGTGATGAAGGGGACTGGCTCCACTTTCATCTCTCTCACTCAGGACCTCCCGGCTCTTCCTCACCAGGCTCTCCAGCAGCACCAGGTCACCCTTCTCAACCAACTAGATAGAGATGGGGATGGTTGAAGAGTAGAACAAAATAAAATAGAATTGAAAGCAATACAATGCAATGCAATACAATGCAATGCAATGCAATACAAGGCAATGCAGTGCAATACAATACAATACAATACAATACAATACAATACAATGCAATACAAAACAAGGCAATGCAATACAATACAATACAAGGCAATGCAATGCAATACAATACAATACAATACAATACAATAGATACACATGCATTGGCAGAGACTAGATAAGACTAGATGATAATATACATTTCTATTTTAATTAAACATTGCATATCACGTACCATCATTATACAATATGTGAGTCATCATGTCTCTGGTTTATATAGACATCTATTCACCTATTCACAATTACTTTCAGGTCAAGCAGGGTTAGGATTACTGATGACCTTCCTCATATTGTGTTTTGATTTTGTCCGCTTTATAATCTTGTGTTGTTTCTCATGCTTTTACTTTATAAACACATTCCTTTGGACATTTTTTGTTTAAAATGTGTCCTTATTTTTGGCCTTTTTATAATGAACTTAGATTATGATGATTATGATGATTATGATGATTATGATGATTATTATTAGTAGTATAATTATTATTATATTGATAATACTAGTAATAGTGTTATTATTAATACCAATATGATGAATAATATGAGTATTAATACTATTATTGTTATTTTAATTCAAATTATTTTCTGTAGTGTTTGCCAAACACTGATGTCAACCTCACCTCAAATACATTTAGGCATGCCATGGCTGTATCCTCATCTTCTATCACATACGTATAATAACTGTTCTGTTGGATCCCCTCCCTCATCAGGAGCTGCTTCACAACGTATGCCACTCAGCGCAGACAAGCGCTGAAAGCAGAGAGGAAGGGTTACGGCAATGACGTGTGTCTAGACATAACCACACACACAGACAGATACACATGCATGTAAACACACTACAGCAAAATACTACAATAGCAGAAAACAAATCCACCATAGCTTCAATCGAGTACATACATCCTGCTTTACACGCAAGCAGAACATTACGGCATGTTATGTGATGGAGAGGGCAGGTGAAGCCTTAAGCCATAGGCTGTTCTCGCCATGAGGGGAAACGGCCACAGATGACTTTGCCTTTACCAAGGAGTGTTTGGAGGTTGAAGCCCCTTCTGTTGAGGAAAGCAATTAAGTTCTTCACAACTGGGGGTTAGCTTGTTCCAGTCTCTCCCTGGCGACCTTGGCCTGGGTGAGCGAGATGGAAAAAGACCTTGTAATTGTATTGCGTGAGCACCTGGGTCACATCCAAAGGCCAAGCTGCAAATAACATTGGTGAGTGAATTACTTTAGAGAATTCTCATAGGAAATCACCTCTGACCTTATGCAGCAGCTGCGTGAGGAATTCAGATTCTTTTGGTGTGTTCCCTACTGTACAGTGGTTGATCGATGCCACCTCAAAGTGGTTTTTCAACCAACAGCTAAGTCTTGTGGATGGGGGAAATTATATTTGGTTTGTAGATTATTCACACAATCTTGATTTATAGTGCACTCCTGCACGCGAGGATAGCCAGCTGCACGCACTCAGGCAGTAATGCATACATCAACGCACCTGACCGTAGTTTCTACAGAGGCGTTCTCCCTCAGTGGCTCCTTTATGGTAAGCAGAATGACTCTTTCCAGATGAGGGATCAATAATTAACTATAACCTCGGTGGCTGTGGTCACCGCGGCAATCAATTTAATTCACTTCTCTTCCGGCAGCTCTGCAGATTAGTAATGGATTGGTGTGACTGGTAAATAAAGAGCAGTGCAGAATCATAAAGTAAGAGTGGACCTTTTAATATAGCAGCGCTGTCTTTGCTTCAAGCGGGCTTCACATGGATTTATTTTTGATTAATTTAGATATACGCTGAATTTGAAAGTGTGCTATACATTTTTAAGAGCGCATGTTACAGATCTACAATAGTCCCCTAATTTCTGTTGAAGGAAGAGCCAGAAAGGCCGTGTTGCCCATGTTTACTACTGTAATTACATACATCTTTTCCACCTAAGTAAATGCTGTTGATGTTTGGATCTGGCTTTCACTCAATACTTACAGTGGGACTGTGTTTCTGATAGACTCGAACGCACTGTCAGATAAACAATTGTGCAGAACAAATGCTTCTCCTGTGCCTATCATCTGTACTTCCCTCACTGTTTAGTCCAGATAGAACCAGATGAAGACGTTGAAAACGGACAGAAAACGAAACATAATTTTCCACCAATTTCGGTTAATTGATCATAATCTGCGCTATACTTCCTGTCCTTTCCGAGCAGCAGCAGCAGTGAATTGGTTTCAGTAATTGAGCCTGTCACTCGCCTGTTTGCAGAAGCGAATTGTACCAGTAATGCACCGATGGGCATTGGTCAACACCATTTCCAAACAATAGGGGATCAAACTGCAAGGAGTTTGCTCTCATTGTATAGTCTCGTACTGTTACATACATATTTGCAGTATTACATCACCGTTTGTATACACTCATAAATGATTATAGGTCTGAGTTAATCCATCTATTTAGCGTTTGTTTAATGAAAAACATACATGTTTTGAAGTGAACATATTTGCATCTAACAGAATCAACATATAACTACCGTATGTGATATTAAATTAACATGATTTGTTTACATCAGTGGTATTATTGACACCCGTGGGAGAAATGTTTGCGGATATATCTCAATGCCAAACCTAATTACTTTAGTATTATTACAAAGATCAGTCAAGGTTTAATAATGGATGGGTTCCTAATAAAGAATGGATTCTTTATCATCGACTCTCAAGTAAAAGAACTGGAATTTAATTAAAAGTGGCACACAAGATGACTGGATTATGTTAATATAGCAGGTCATATTAGACTGAGCTCAGATTTGAAAACATAAGTTATTCATATGTGAGTTATTAATTGATGAATAAATGATTAAAGTTTTTCTGTTAGGGGAGTTTCTGGCTGTGCTTTTGGTGCGCACAGCCCACTTGTTGGCTGTCACATTGTACACAATAGTTGTTTCCAATAATCAAACTGCATCAAATATTTTAAGTCAGATTGCCATTTGTAGTCCTTGTAGTTTTTAATAGATAACCACAAAGTTAAATAAAGAGACGTCTTGTACTTACTGTATTTGGGTGATGCTGATGTGGAGCTGAGCAGTCCAGGATGCTCTCCTGACTGGTTCAAATAGTGTGGGGAGAGAGCTATTATCCTCTCTGTCTCCTAATGGATGCAAGGCACTGCCCCTCGTGACAAGGCAAGCCCTATGTAATATAATAGGAGATATGGCTATATGATACTGATGTCTTCCAGACAGTCATAATGACAGTTTTGTTAATGTATTATTTTTTTTCAAAAACATCACAGTTTGAAATACAACTTTCCCTCTTTGTGGTGATTGTTGAGACGCTGACCTTTTTTTCCCTTCCATTTAGTGCTTATTTACAGACTTGACTCTTTTAGTCCACCAGAGGCACCAGAGAGGGAATGTGTTCATGCCCACAGGCTCTGCCACCCTCTCCAGTGTGCAGAGCTGTCCACATTAGAGAGCTAATGAAAATCATAATGGCATCACCTTTCCTAAACACCATTATCATTTCCGCTCAGATGTTCAACAAACCAAGGAAACAAACTTGACCGTCCGGCTGCACGTGACACCATTTATCAAAGCAACATTCTGCTGTGGAAAGTTGTTCTCTCTGCCGCCCGTGTTTGAGATAAGGCCCCTTCTGCTGCAAGTGGTTCTCTGGACAAGATAGAATGAAGCTGACCTCCCAGACCTCCTTGTTGATGATGGGGATTACGGAATATTCCTCAGGGGAAAAGAGGGTGGGGAATTAAGAGTGGGCATACTTTTTATCAGGCAGGATTATCAGATAAGTATATCATTAACAAAGGATTATACTAGCATTGCAAAGACATCAGGGGAATAGGGAGATTGTATGCTGGTTATGATCTTAATCTCTGAAATATACATTCTAGCTGTCATGCAAGCGTTACAAACTGATTTTTAGCACAAGGTTATTGATTAAAGAAGTCAAGTTGATGCCATGAAAGAGTATTACTGCAAATAGATCAGCCAGTCAGTCTGAGACAGACCAGTGTCAAATAGCGTCATTTTTATTGGTTTTTGCATCATATGTTGAGACTTGTGTTTACTGTTGTGTGAAAGCAAAAATGACGAACTTGTTTCGCGAAAAATAAATAGTGTTTTGTTGACTTAGGTTTTAGTGTTGGCATTGTGGACTAGTTCCGTTCATGTGGTGTAAGCAATAGGACAATACTAAGTAGACAATTAACTCTGCAGGCAAGCAAATACTTTTCTGATTTTAATAAAATCTGTGAGCTCAAACAACCAAAATTCGATCCATCATTATGGTCATTGGCTTTATTGTGACCCACCTGTGCACAGCACACCTGTGTCCACCATTACAAATATTTGCCAGGTTATTGTTCCCAGCGGTTATCTTTCAAATGTGTTGTTCTTCATGCAGTATTTATGGAAAACAGAGGCAGTGTCAGGAAGCGAGTGCTAGCTCTCTCCAGCTGAACTTGATGAATTACCCGAGGCAGGCTGTATTAGATAAATAAACATCAGTGGTGCTTACAAGGACAATAAAGTTGTTTTGGAAATTTGTTTCATGGACAGAGAAAGACAGAGATGGAGGACGAGTGTCAAACAACAAGCGCTCGTGTTTGCATGTATGCGTTGGCCCTAAATGTGTGTTTGGTGGAATATGAGTACGTGTATCTGTATGCGTGATGGCAATGTAATGATAATGTGATTTGAATATTCTTGTAGTTCAGATGGAGGACATGTGTATTTAACGATGCAGTGGTGGTAAAGTCACAGTGCAGTACTGCACCCGTCGCATGATGCAACTGCTGCTGACTGGTCATAACCGTGCTGGTAGAAGGGGGCTACCGGGGCCTAAATTATATATTCATGCCATTATGCATATGGTATACTGCACATTGCAGAAATCACCACTCCATGAAAAATGTCTTCTTCTTTTTTTTACATGCTTTCCCACTCTTGCTCACCCATGCGTTTGATATCACTATTACTAATACACATAAAAACATTATTTCCAATTTTACGCATTCACCATGATTTGCATATTGAGTGTTTTGCTGGCAGCCGAACATCCTCGGGCAACATGGAAGAACATTGGTGAATAATGTCTCTCATAAGGGCTATTTAAAGTGCCTTACGGTATAAGGGCTTCTCATTGGTTCATAAAGTGCAAATAGGACGGGTTAACATGGTTCTATGCTAAGTGGCTGAGAACAGCGATATCTATCTATCTATCTATCTATCTATC
>OMOT01051334.1:9826-27538 GCA_900312575.1 Acanthochaenus luetkenii
CATCTGGTGCTCGACGTGGGACAGGGCCGCCTGTGGGCTGTCTGTCTCACTGAAATGCACGATGGCGTACACACCCTGTGGGCGCAGAACCGACACCTCAAAAGAGTCAAGACTACAACGGGGTTCATCGACGACATTCAACATTAGATGGTTCAAAAAAAGAAAACGCATGACGAGCTGTATCTCGTTACGTGAGGCTGACCTTGTCTTTATCCATGATGACATCCGTGACGGGTCCGAACTTCTGGAAGTAGTCAGCTAGGTCAGCCTGAGAGGTGTCGGACTTGAAGCCGCTGACGAACACACTGTGCTCCTCCTGCGCCTTCCGGGTGGCCCGCACGCTGCTCAACTTCTGGTGTTTGCGCCCTTTTACATGCTCGTCCAAGCTTGGCTCTAGAAGACGGGGAATTATTGGTTTTCGTTGTTAGTTATTTAAACAAAATACACAAGTATAGGAACACAGGAACTAGTTTCAGACTTGTAGATTATGTCATCTGATTAATGAAACACAAAATAGCTCTTAGGTTACTATAGCACTGACAGCTTAACACTAAAGTTACATGCAAGTCATCTTGACTTTCGCTAATAATGTGACGTCTTCTGCCTTTAGCAACCTGACTAGGAAGTTATGTTGTTCCTCAAATTAAGTTAACGATACAAGTGACCAAAATAAAAAGCGCGGTAAGTGGAAACGTCCAATGCTCGTTTTCATTAGCTAGCTAGTTTAGCTAGCTAACTACTTACTGTTCGGTATGCCGACATTACACAGGCTGCAGTGAAACCCTCTCGGCGTCGTCTTTATGTCGCTGTCCAACTCCATTACGACGACAACACAAACACCTTAGCAAAGCAGCGAACAAAGTTGATCTAACTGCCAAGTTTGAGGCCGGACGTAGCGTCTCAAATTTCCCTCCAGCCTCGAGCCTGCGTTCGTTTCCAGGCCGCCTCCAAAATCTGTCCGAGTTGATCTATTATATCATCAGGTTCCGGCCTCTCCGGTGTTCCCCATTCACCTAACCGACACACGTATTTACGGGTCTATGGGAAATTACATTATCAGTAGACAATTCTAGAAATGCGATGAGTTTGACAGAAAGCTAAAGATACTCGATGCACGAAGCATTTCCTCACTGCAAAATACCCAAACATCAAATGTTTTGTTGCATCAAGAAACCGATTAGCAAAGATGGGATCTTCTGATATCAGAGTTGAGAAGATGTGATGTTTAGGGGGGCAGAGATCAATCGTGGAAATCATGTTAGTTAGTGCTGTATTTTGGCTTTGCATTCTAGGTAAATAATTTCTATGTTATATTTTGTCTCGTAAGTTATTAAAGCACCAACTACATACCTGATGTTCATTTTCCTCTTCAGCAAGAGTATATCAGATTTTGGAAAATCATTTAGAAAAAGCGCACCTACCAAAATGTGTTACATGGTCCATTTTTATCTCAAATATGATATGTGATATGTACTTATTACATATCTGTTGGTGTGGCTCTTTCGATGATGGGAAAGAGAATAAATCATCCAAATGTACTCTCCTAATATATATATTTTTAAAGCTTTCAATATGTGTAATACTAGCTCAATTATATTTCATTAAGTTTGGAATTATTATATATCCATACACATACAGTATATAGGCTTAAGCATGTCTATATAAGTGCCAATATTGAGAAATGTACAGTATGTGCATGTCTACCAAAGACTGACTACAATACATTTCCCCTTACGGTTAGATCAGCGTCATTTTGATGTATAGATTCAATTTATATTTTACTTTCCTGGAAAAAATGAGTGTCCTGATACAGGTAAGGCAATAAAAGTTTTTCCTAAACTTTAAAATGTATTTTGTAGTGACGATTTAGAACCAAGTCACAACAAATTAGTACATATATATATATATAACTATAAGTGTTATGGTCTTCACAATATGAATTACAACCTGATCACTTTTATAACACTGCATGTGGATACACTGGATACGGAAAAAATGACAAAATTCAGCATTCACAAAAACCCAGAATCGTTTTCATTATGCAAAAATTTAATAACTTTCCCCCCCCTTAAAAAACATTTGCAAAATCAGAAATGAATAGAATACAATCCATGTAAAACAAAAAAGACAATATTCAGAACCATATTCAAAAACACCAAAGCAGTGCTGGATTTTCAGTCTAAATCATTATTTTCTAAAATACCATACAATACAAAAATACAAAAGGTATTAAGTATTAAGAACAACAAAACAAACGCTCTATTTCTTTGCTGCTCTTCCTCTTCTGGTTTTGGGTTGCGTCTCAACCTCAACAGCTGGCACATTGTCCACTGCTACCCCTTTCTTAGAGGCCTTCCCCGTTCGCTTATCGGGAACTTTGCGTGTGGACTCCATTTCTTCAGCACCTTGGACGACAGCCTCAACGGACTTTGCCCCCCGCCTGGCTCTCTTGACAGGCTCGTACGGAACAGCTTTATCTGAGAGATCCTCCTCTTCAGCTTTGTTTGCATTTCTTGATACTCTCTTGTTTTCAGGCTTAGCAGTAGTCTCAGAAGCACAGGGCACTGTGGATTCGGCATTGCGACGGCCCCTTTTGGTGGGGGTCCCTTGTGAGGCTTCGTCTTGGTCTCCGAGTTTTGCCTTCCTGCCTCGAGTTGCCTTGACAACAGGCGTTGGGTTTGTATTCGCATACAGCTCTGTCAAATCTGCTTTCCAGTTTACATTTTTCTTGGACATGTTCTTGTTTTCCACAACTGAGTTGTTGACATCTTCAGTGACATTTGCTTGGTCACAATGAGCTGCAGACACAGCCTTACCCTTTCTAGAGACTCTTCCTTTTTTGACTTCAACCGGCGCAAGTTCAGCATTTACAACCTTTTCTTCCACCACCTTCTCAGTGCTTGGAACAGCTGTAGCATTATCTGTTGTGGGCTTTGTTGGTGCCATTCTTCTCTTTTTGGCAGGCTCTACCGAAACCTCAGCGGGCTTATCAGCATTATTAGCTTTGCTCAGCTTTCCAGCCCTTCCTTGAGAACCTGACTTTAACACCAGGTCAGTGGCTTCCGTAACGGCAGCCTCCCGAAGGGAAGCAGTTGCATCTCGACGAGCTCTCTTGGCTGGAATGGCTTGTGAAACCTCATTTTTCGCTACACATTTCACCCCCCGTCCCCTAGTAGGTCTAACGACAGGAGCATCTGGCTGTTCGTCAGCCAAAGTACTAGCAGACTCTGCATTATCCATGTTCTCTTCAACCTCCTGCGTGTGTTCAGCTTTTTCCTCTGGCACTTCTGCAATGACCTCAAGCGCTTCTATGACTTTTGCTTGTTTCACTCTCCTACCCCGTTTAGGTTTCTCTGTGGGGTTGACCTGGACTTCTGTGGATTCAGTAGGGGTTACACACTCCGTATCCCGTTTTGTTTTTCGCCCTCCTCTTCTGGGTTTCTCAGCCGGCTCCACAGCAGCCTTTTCACGCACCTCCATTTCTTCAGCAGGAGTAGCCAAACTTGCCGACTCCACAGGGATCTCCTCAGTGGACTTGACTGAATCCTGTTTAGCAGCCCTTGTTCTCCTCGCTTTAGAAGCAACAAGCGGAGCCTCCATCTTCTCTTTGACAGGAATTAAAACCGTTTGGACTTCTACTTCTCTTGGCACAACGGGGTCTTGTTTAGCCTTTCTTGTTCTGCTCGATTTCTCCAAAGGCTCCTGGGACTCAGCAGTCTCAACTGGGGGAATTTCACCATCATCCTCCACCTTTTCTTTGTTCTGTTTGGTAGTTCTGCCCCTCTTAGGCCTGACTGGGGCTTGGGACTGCTGCCTGGCTTCCACACCATTGCCCGCGTCTTCTACCACTTCAGTTTGTTCAACAGAATCTTGTTTAGTCTTTCTTCCTCTTCTGGGCTTTTCTACAGTGCCGGTGGGAATGGGTTCTTCGGGCTGAGCCTCTGTCATAAGAGGTTGGTCACTCACAACTTCAGTTTGTACCGTTTGAGCTTGTTCAACTGATGCTTGTTTAGTCTTTCTTCCTCTCTTGGGTTTCAAGACGGCCTCCTCCAGGGGAGTTGCAGAGTCATTTGCGTCATCTTTGACATTTATTAGAGTTTGGTCACTCACAATGTCAACGGCAATCTCTGGCACAATTTCAGTTTGATCAACAGAAGCTTTTTTGGCATTTCTTCCTCTCTTAGGCTTAAGAGTAACTTCCTCCTTGGCAGCAAGAGAGTCAGTCACTTCCACTGTGAGCTCAACATCTCTGCTTTCATTACACTTAGCATTTCTGCTTCTTGCAGTTTGTCTGACAGTGGGTGGTGGAGCAACTTCGGTTTTCTTCACTCTTCTTCCTCTAACTGGAGCAGGGACAATGGTATCTTCAAGATGTTCTGTTGCCTCCTGTTTATCATCAGCGGCTTTAGATCCCACTATTTTTGCCCTTCTGCCTCGAGCGGATTTCTTCGGAGTGTTAGAAGCAATGCTATCCGTGTCCATTTCGGTGTCTTTGTAAGTGGCTGTTGCCATTTCAGGTTGTTCTTCAGGTAGATTCTGGTCTACAGCTACCTGGGGGACAGTTTCCATGGCATCTGATGGTCTATCTTCACCATGACCACAGGGCACTTCCTCCAGTTGGTCCCCACAGACAACTTCATTAGCTTCTGCTTAAAAAAAGTAAATAAAAAAACACCGGAGTCAGGATTCAGATACATTTTTGATAATCAAGTTCCATAGTCAATATTTGTTGGCGATTTTGTTTAAGTGTCATATTTTTGTTAAAAACATGAATGCCCCATGTCTTGTTTTGACTAACTGGAACTATCACCTTGGACTTTGTGTTATTGCTCTTTCAAACACACAAATATATCTACTAGGAGCTAAAATTATATTTTATTATATTTCTAACCAGCTAAGTGTTATTGAGCAAACTTTCAAACATCTCCAAAGGTTTGTGGATATGTACAATTTCCATAACTCTTCTAGGCTTTGAAAACAGATTTGTCTAATTCCATTACCTTTTCAGGTTTTCCATGGCAGTGGGAATCTTGTTCAATGTAATTTAAATATAACCAATTAAATGAAAGAGCAACACAAGACAACCTACCTTTTGCCACGTCAGCTTGGGGGATATTCTCTATATCTGGTCCATCTTCACTGTGAGCACAGGGCACTTCCTCCAGTTGGTCACCACAGACAACTGCAGTGGCCTCTGCTTCTGAAAAAAAGAAAAAGATGTGAAGAAAGGAACCAACTTATCACATTTACATTAGTTGAGTATTCAACTGTCAGACTTGATCAGTCAAATATGTGTGTTCAGACATTTTTGCTAATCAAATTCCATGACAAGGATCATACATCAATATCATTATAGCATTGAGGTAACACGCCAGAGGGAAACATGGCAGGCTTCTTTAAAATATGGTGCAAGATCTATAGTCAATATTGTTTGTGTTTTTGTTTGTAGGAGCAAAAATTATATGTTTAACCAGCTAAGTGTTATTGAGCAAACGTTCACTTCATCTCCAACAGTTTGTGGACAATGTACAATTCCCACAACTCTTCCAGGCTTAGAAAACAGATATGTAATTCAAGCATAACCAATCAAATGACAGAGCAACACAAGTCAACCTACCTTTTGCCATGTCAGCTTGGGGGATATTCTCCATGATATCTGATGGTCCATCTTCACTGTGAGCACAAGGCACATCCTTTTGCTGCTCCTCACAGTCAACTTCTGGTTCTATTCAAATAGAAGAAAGAGGAAGAAATAATAAAAATGTTTTATTTTAATGTACTATAATTAAACACTGGACTGTTCAAACACTTCTGTATATTTCTGTATCCTAAGTAAAGAACTAACTGACCTTTTGCTATGTCTGACCCACAATCCGGAGGCGTTTGATCTTGACCCTGTTAATCACAATTCAGACAATGAGTACTCATTTTAAAATAGATTGAGAAAACCCCACCGTAAACAAAAATATATCTGATATGGTTATGAGCAGTAACGCTCACCCAAAGGACAAAGCTCTCTATATATACACACACACCATTGCCTTCATGCCCTCTATCTACCATCAGTTACCTTGTTAAAGGCAATCACCAAAATGTCAGGATTGGTGCGGTATATATTTTTTGATGCATCAATAAAACATAGAAACAGAAGATACAGCCTGCTCAGCGTGTGCACCTGATATATATTACAACAACACATTGAGACAATGCACCCTTAAAATAAAACACTGAAAAATGTACCACTCTAATGTTTCCATTACCTCATTTGTCTCCATTTGTGCACTGGGATTACTCAGTGGCTCCTCCATGAGCTCTTGAAGTCCTTCAAAGTCTTCTACTGGAGCGTTACCCTTCGGCCTTGGTGACTTCATTAGTCTCTTGATTCCAAAGTTCTCCTCAACAGGTTTAACCTTTTCCTTGGGAGTTTTCATTAGCCTCTTAATACCCACCATGTCTTCAACAGCAGCACTCTTCTCATTGGGAGTCTTCATCATTCTCTTGATGCCAGTGGCACAAACCAATGGGGAGCTCTTCACCTTTGGCGTTTTCATGGCCATCACCCCAGCAAGGTCTTCAACAGGTTCTTTCTTGTGTTCGGGTGTCTCCAGAAGTTCCTTGACGCCATCCAAGCCCACGTCAGCAACTGGTTCAGCCTTCCGTCTTGGCGTCTTCATGATCCTCTTCACTCCAGTGAGACACTCGGGTTGTTCAGGCTTCCGTTTGGGAGTTTTCAGAAGTTTTCCTCTGAGGTCCTCAACTGGTTCAGCCTTCTGTCTTGGCGTCTTCACGATCCTCTTCACTCCAGTGAGACACTCGGGTTGTTCAGGCTTCGGTTCGGGAGTTGTTATAGAAGTCTTCAAATCTGTGCACTGCTGTTCACTGGACTCATCAGTGGGAATCTCCATGGCAGGGATCTCACTGACAAAGCTAGATTCTTCATCACCATGAAGGAGGCGGTGGACTGCCTCACTGTTGTACATTTCATGTTTCACTGGAGACGCAACACTCAAGGGAGACACCATCATCTCGCCTGTAAAGTAAGTCATAGTTCATGCACTTGATTTAAGATGAACTTAATATTCATTTAATGTTAACCTCTCGGCGCGAGAAAAACAACAACGTACCAGGCTCCTCTGGTGTGTTCAACACTGAAGCCTCCATCATAGATGTAGCCTGAGCTTGAGGGGTCTCGGTGACACTCTGCTCACTGATGACAGATTTCCTCTGCCTTGCATTTAAAGGGGTTTTAAATATTTCAGCGATTCCTGAAACCACAGCATGAACATTGCATAAATAAGCAGGTACAGTGCAAGACACACCGTTACAATACAATGCATGCCTAAACAACTTCAATGGGTGGGAATGGACTGCAGCAATTACCAGTCAAATCCTCCTCCATTTTCAAGTTCTTTTTGAAGAGTGCAGTATTGTGAACCAGCCTTGGGGCAGCACCAGTAGGCTGTAGACATGTTTGTTTGTGAGCTTTGCCCACAACAATGGTAACGGGTGAATCTGCATGCCCAGTGCTGACGTGGTCCTTGAGTTTTCTTGCAGGGGTCTGAAAGATTAAGAGAATAATCAAATACAAGCGATAACCGTTGATTGAATGTTGTGGGAATGGAAATGATGTCTGAAAATCATGGGAGACAAAGCTGTGGAAAAACTCCAACAAGAGCCATCAATAGCTTCGCCATTGCACATGTCATGTTAACTCCACAAATAAGATAAATGGCCATTGCTATAAAAACTGATGTTTAGAATGAATCACCCCTTAAATGAATCATACTATGATAATCCTGATGGAAACCATTTTTGCTCATTAACACAAGATCTTCTATATTTGAGGCCAACACTTTTCAGTTCTAAAGAAGGGTTAATAACATTGTCACACATAGCAGAATCTGTCCAAAGTCTTATTTTAATAGCTCTGATAAGTCAGTGAAGTTGCTAGAGTAGGAAAAAAACATTTAATTGTTAAGATGATATGAAGTGTTTGTTATTCGACTTTACCTTGTGTTTGGGCACAACTACTGTCCTTATCTTCTTTGTGGGGTAAGTCTTCTTAGCAGGGGCAACCACTTGAGATTTGGGTTTTCCAAATTTCACAATGTCTGCCCAGGAATTCATAACTGAGAAACAAAACAATGTTGGTTAGGCCCTACGCAAATCGGACAGTATCCAAACCCCATTATTCTGAATCAAAGGTGATCAATAAAAGGTCATCACAGGAAAGCCGAGGGGATATTTGTTGTGTAGATCCAAATTATTTATTTTGTATAATGTTAAAATGAACTATAATACATACTGCAAAAGAAAATGCTGTTCAGTATCACAAGCATTCCTTTTAAATAAAGAGGCCTAGTCAATTCAGATTAAAAGAAAGCCAACAGATCAGTCATTAGCTCAGGACTTAATTCCTGAATTACCTGATGGGTTTCAAAAAATAAAATACTATTAAGCATGCCTGAGCATTTAATGACCAATCAAATGACTAAGTTGACTGATGATGACCAAGTGCTATACACCAAAACTTTTTTACATGAAAATATATTAATAACATTTCAAGTTTTGAGGGTAGTCGTGGGAAAAGGTTAAGTTTGGAGTCCAGCGTACCTTTTATAGATGCCCGTGAAATTCCACTTCTCCTGCGCATGACCTCTACAGCGCTCTTCAACACACTTGGAGTCTTCCGTGAGGTGCTTTTTCTCCTCAATGACGGTTTAGGGGTAACGGGAACTAAAGGCACCGGGAGAGCAACAGCATCTTGTTCGGTGATGGTTGATGGGGTGCTGACGCGTGAAACGGAAAAGCGACCTTGCACTGTAGGGGTCTGGTTTCCTAAGCTCAAGGGGGGGTCGGCTGGTGTTACACCAACAGTGGGTGCGTTTTCCTGAGGGGTAGGACTGGACACTGACGATGACCTTCTCTTGCCGGTGGGAGTTTTCTTGTCAGCCAACTTGGACTGAGCTGGGGTTGTAGACCTTTGTTGAGTTTTAGGTGATTTCTCAGCCTTTCCTCTAGCAGGAGGTGGAGTCTTGCCATATGCAGAGAAGGACTTCCTTCCAGGTGAACTTTCAACTTCACTTTTCTTGGATGAAGGAGTCTTGGTTTTCTTCTCGTCAGATGATGGAGTGTTAGACAACACTGCACCTTTGGGAGAAGGGGTCCTAGCTTTTGGTGACTTCTTTCCAGGTGATGGGGTCTTGGGAGAAGGGGTCCCAGCTTTTGGTGACTTCTTTCCAAGTGATGGGGTCTTGGGAGAAGGGGTCCTAGCTTTTGGTGACTTCTTTCCAGGTGATGGAGTCTTGGGCGAAGGGGTCCCAGCTTTTGGTGACTTCTTAGGTGACTGCTATGGAAAGAAAATTTAATTTGAATAAATAATATATATGCAGCATTATAATTACAATGTGAGAGGTAAAACAATTTCTACCGACATCCTCCCCCTCCAGTCTTACCTCTATTAAGCCAATGACAGATGCTCGTCTGATGAGTGATTGTTTGGATTTAGAGAGACACAGGCTTCGTCGTGGAGCGCTCCCTTTGCGCAATGGAGAGTCGGGAGGCATTCGTTTGTCAAACAACTCTGGGCTCAGGTGACCTCCAAATGAAACCCGTTTCTTCTTCTTCAATCGTGGTGTGAGCAAGTCAGCCCCAAGTTCTCCACGTTTGCGTTTTTTGGCCATGCTGTGTTTTTCTGAGCAATGAATTGAAAAGAGGATTGTTGTACATCAATAAACTGCAATGTCATTTAAGACTACACAAATAAAAGCAATAGCATTTCAAACGCTAGGTTGAAAAAGAGCTATTGAACACAGCAACAAAATCTTTTAAACAAACTAATGTATAGGCGAATTCAAAGTAATTCAGTTAACTTGCTTAACTAAATAAAAAATGTGTGAAAATAAAAAGTCTTGCATTATAATGGTCTTACCATTGTCGGCAGTTGCAACATCCAGTTCACAAAGTACATCCTGGGCTTTGAGTTTCTTCTCTGAGCTCCTTGGTGAAGTCCTTCGAAAAGGCTCTGGAGCATTTGGCTGGACCTCAGTCACCTTGGCTTGCTCTTCTTGTCCCTTAGGAACTGCAGGTTTGACTGGTGTAGCCTCCCTGCTCCTGCTCCTCCTCCTTGTGGGGGTCTTGGGTTTTTCAGCAGAAACTTGCTCAACCACCGTGCTCACTGTAAACCCCTGGAGACTCCTCTGGGGTGGTGAAGTTTCCTCAGATCTGGCAGCCGGTTCAGATGGCTTGTTCTCTTCTGCTACGAGCCCGGTCATCTCAGAAGTAGGAACTTGGAAGGACTTCCTCTGCTTCTTCTCCGACTTTGGAGTCCCTGCACTGTTTTTTTCAACTTCAGCATTGGCCTCAATTGCAGTGGTTCCAGAAGAAGCTTCTGCTTCCACCTTCTGAGGTGTGCTTCTGACTTCTGTGGAAACAACAGGCTTTTCAGTGACTTTCCTGACTGACCCAGGTTTCGGTGTGCAAAACCTCGAGGCAGGTGTTTGAGGTGGGCTGCCAGAGGTTTTCCGTGGAGTCTTGGCATCCAGAGTTTGTCTGATCATTTGATACAGCTCATTGAAGGGGGCGCTGGTCTTGCTTTGTATGAGGCTTTCATCCTCCTTGGATTCCACCTCAATGCTTTTCTCCAGGGATGGCTGGATGTTTTCATCGTTGGTTCCATCTTTCATACAAGGGTCTAGAAACAAGCAAAAACAAAATAACCTTCAAAGGCAAGTCCACTTGACAGTCACGTTATAATACATCTGAAACCCAACAACAATATAATGACGGCAGGCTACCCACGTCATCAAGCACATCAACTTAAGTGATCAGTTTTGTTTTCCTGTGCATGGCAGTTAAAATACAGGTCAAATTTGAAATAGCATTCTGTCACCACACTAGTGGTTGCCCAAATAACAATTTTCAGTAGTCATGAAGTCTTTTAAAAGAGTCATCAGCTTTTCACGCGAGGCATGCTACATAGAGTGAGATGTAAAAGCAGTGGTTTTGACACATCCTGTATGTTCAGTAGGGAATAGGGCCGTTTTATCTAAAATATCCCCAAATTCAATCCATTTGATATACCTATCCTATTTGTGTTCTACAAGATGTAGAATCTGGTGCAAAGTAACTTTTCAATACCCAAAGACTATCAAAAAACAATGGTCAAATTGCCCACGGTGAAGCAAGACCCCCCCAGCAGGACAAAACCTGCAGTCATTCAGCCACGTAGCCATGTCCTGGAGTATGAGCCGTAGCTCCATGAAGTGTCTTGACTGCTAAATTATGTACAGATAGTACATTTAACAGTAATGGGGGCTTTAGTGTCTTCACCTTTATTGACATGGATTTCTTATGTTTCTGAGCAACTAATCACTAATCAGCACATCCCTTGTTCACACCTAGTAGATAGTCTAACTGCTGAGTCAGAACAACCCCCATCACAAACATACTCACCCGTGGACACATGAGATATCTTTTCTCCCGCTTCAACAGTGGTGGCGTCTCTCACTTGCTGATCTTGCAAAACCTAGGTGTCAGACGTGTTCTTTAGCACACAAAATGATGCACATTTATACACAATCTGACTTATCAGGAGTGCCGACAAATTCAAAGTGTTGCGCTGTATGCAATGCTCTGGTCATTAAAGATGATTAATATTAATGGGTGAATTACTTTGCGTGTTTCAGTTTTGCCGGCTATGGAAGACCTCCTCTTCTTCTTTGGTGTGGGTGCTGGAGGATACTCAAACCTGAAATGGCAATGAACAAAATGTAAATAAGGTCTCATTTACACATTGTATTAAAATGCGGTCAATACCTGGACATGCTATCCGGATAATGATCAATCCGATCACGCTTTTGCATTTACACCTGTTATTTAGATGCTTTGTTGTTGTCTGGATTGTGTTCCCATTGTGATCAGATCTCATCTTTTGAGTACACAATGCAAAGCAGACTAGTAGGTGGCATTGTCAACAAAAACAAACACGGTGGGCGTAGGATCATTATGCATGATAACATATCTGATCGCAATGCATGCTGTGTGTTTACACCTTTCATTAATAATATGCACATTTCTTTGCCCAGATAAGTTATTCAGATAGATCACATTTTAATATTGTGTATTAATGGAGTCTAACATTTCCAAAGTCTATCTTCCAACAGTACAGGCAGTTGAGAGCTATATTACCAACTATTAAAGGCAAAACACTGATATTACTAAAGTCACTTTGTGGTGAAGGGAATTGGTGTGAATAGTAACTGCAAAACATCTGTATTTGTACCCATAGAGCAACCTCTCCAAAAACAAACCTGAAAGAACGGTCAATAATAGTGATCACATCTCCATGTTTCAAACATTCTGACTGCTGCAACGCCTCTCCGTTGACACGGGTTGGATTCACGGAGCTCAAATTAGTTAGAATGACCTGGGGGAAACAAAAGACAAAACCATTTCCTCAAACATACAACAGGTTCTGTTCATTTAGCTTAAAAAGGAGAATAGCACCCATTTACTTTTGTCTACATCTAGTTTATATTCCCCCCAACCATTATGCAATCACATGTTTTAACAGTTACTCAATTTTCGTTTTTAAAATACAAGCATTGTCTGGACTAACAAAAACGCCCCAAACCAGAAGACATGGATGTGACAATAAAGCTTGTACGGTGACATGTTTTTGAGGGATTGTTTCCTGGTAAGAGTTCCATTTCTTCCTGTGGGTGTCAGGAGACTGTCAGGAAGCAGAGCATGATGCAATACTCTCTGATATGAAAACCCTCAACCTGGGCAAAATGAAATGACGATAAAACAGAAACTTTGACACAACCAAATTAAGGCTTCATGTTTACTGTGAAGGACGATTTAGTTCAGACAAGTTGTTTTAAATACTGTACAAGACTGGAAAACAAGCCCTTATATGTCTAATTAGTGTGCAGACACCACCAGGGATAATGTAAAGGAGAGGGGACAAACCAAACAAGAAAACACCGGTACTATCCTTTAAACTTGTGACTGGTCCTCGTGTTCAATATGTGCAGTTACCTCTTTATTTTCATTCAATTCAATTCTGCAATGTTCCTTGGAGACCTGAGGAAGCTGAATACGAATGTCGCAATCAGGTTTCCTACGAGATCACACAGAAGCAAAATGTCAGTGCAACAAAAGACGGGACACATGCCAACACGTGAAGGCAAAACACAGCTTTCCACACACACACACACACTATCCACGGGCAGGGATGTGGCTGCACACACTGACCGCACCTGCAGACGCGGAGGTTTGAATACACAGTATAGTAATTCTACGCTATCCATTTTATATGGTGCTACTTTGATAAAGAAAAAGGATCAAAACAGTGTTACACTAATCTTGTCACAATCTTCATTGACAAGTCCACATGCTGCTGCTGCAGCTCGAGACTGACGTCACAACAGGAAGCCCGCCTCCAACCGTTTAAAACGATGGGGGGGTTTATAGTAGCGACGTGTTGGGAGTCTCTGCGAAACCCAACACGAGGTTACACCACACACGTGCTCGCGTGTAATCTGTCAAAGACATGAATATAACATGTATAAGTACTGTAAGCAACTAACCATGTAGTATGTTTCAAGGGGGGGAAAACCGCCACATCACAACATGTATGAACGTTAGTCTCACCTTCCGAATAAGCACGATGCGGTGAGAGGGAATTCAGTTCCATCTCCCCCGCTCCTCTTAATCACCACTATCTTCCCGTGTAGCGGCATTCTGCGTTACCTACCAGCGAAGAAGAAGAAGAGTCAGTGACAAGACCAGAGAAGAAGAACACATTTTTTTATTATTAATAGAAAAGTGACTTCAGCAATCTGCAAACATGTGGAAAGTAACGTTAAGGCAAAGTGCGTGCGATCATCATCTCTACGGTGGTTATTCCGTACGAAGACGTCGCACTTCAGCTAACGTTAGCGTGTCGGGTGAATCCGACGGCGCCGCGGCAACTCAACGTACAGAATCAAAGAGTGTAAAACACCACTGATCACACTTGAACGATATCACGTGCAACGGCGCATCTTTTAAGTGTCAGGAATAAAAGGTAACGTTGACGCTACAATAAGTAGCGCCGACTACCGTGCGAGTAAGTTAGCTAGTTTTCGAACGAGCGGTTCGTGTCTTGACATCTTAAAACGTGCTGCGCTGTGGGTGAATGTGGCGTTGTAACGTTACCTGTGAGACCGTTTACAGACGCGTCGACTTCTGCTGATCCATAAGCATCAACTGGGAACTTTTATGATATTACCATATCTGATTGATCGCAGAAACACTATTCTAGCTAGCCCTGCAAACCGCTAACGTCAGCTACGCTAATACGGTCGTCCGTTCTGTTCCCTCTCACTTCTCCCAGAGCGGCGCTTTACTGAAGTATCACTCCGCCAAATGAGACAAATGCGGAAATCACACGACTTCCCACATTAATGGACGTTTTTGGGGTCAAATGTTACGTATTGTTTTGTGTTACGACGTTTCTTCAGATATATGCGAGTTTCCAAATCAAATATAACGTCAATCCAATGACGAGGGACTATTTTGTTTACGATTTAGCGGAGCAATCTTTCGGCAGCAAGGGGATGGAGATTTCAAAACATTTGAAATTCCGCGCGAAGGATTGTGATTGGTTGAAACGACTCCTCCTCAGTAGAGCCCCTCCCTGTCTGTTTCACTACATTGTAACTTACCTGAATCGTCATCCATGCAATTTATATCCGTTTGGGCCATCTAGTGTTTGTTGGGGTTGATTTGTTGTGATTTGTATTAGTTTTAAATTGTCATTTTGTTTTCACCTTTGACCTCCATAGAAGTAGCCCTAGATAAGGTGGCAGCTTTCAAAATGGCTCTAACCAGACTACCAGATCCAGAATGTCAGCAAGTTGACTTACCGTACATCCTGGGTGTATCAGGGATCCAGTGTTTATGTTTGTTTTACAGAATTATATTATACCACGGCAATTAAAACATTCACTCAAATAAACTTCAGTTAATAATGGTTGATAGGAAAATTAATACACTTCTAATTATAATACTTATAAACTTCTGTGCACTGTGAAGACCAGGAAAGTCAGCATGTGATTTCTTTATCACTATGCTGGGGATGGGCAACAGGCGCAAGTGTCTGTCATTAACGATGCCTAGTGTGTGAAAGGTTAGAGTTTGGAATCGATCCTCAATACGCCTGATCAATTCAAGAATAAATCCATATTCAATTATGGTCATCACTATATTCCCACTTTAGTTGTTTCTAAATTCTCTAATTTGTCATTTTAGACAGTCTAGTTCTTGAGGTAGAGATTAGTTAGTGTCGTGTCATTTTAAAAATTATTTCCCCATCTTATAATTTTTTATGCTGCTTAAGGACGACAGAATAGTTATGAGACACATGGCACCGTATCTTATCAATCTATCTATAGGTGGCTGATGGACAATATGTAACATCAATTTGGAATATTATGACCACAAAGTTGATTTTGCAGTATATCTTTTCATCTCTTTTAGTCAACATAAACACATTTGGTATAAAGTGCTTAGGCAGGCTGCTTTGCAACGTGAATGCTTTTATTACAACATCCTGAATCTTTCATAAAGATTTAAACTTCTGCGCAAAATATGAAGATTTAGATCCGAGTTGTCTGGCTTGATATTTGATGTGTAGGGATAATCGGTGACTCTGAGATAACGCAGCAGATACCAAAGGGGGTTGTTCTTGGTGAATATAGGCCAAAACGGAAATGAGGGTAGTTCACTAGTCCAGAAGACGCTATTGAGGAGGGGGGATCCAACACCTGAATGAATAAGGGATCCAGAAAGTGTCAGGAAACTCCTGCGTTTAGTTTGTCTAGAGTTCGTCTTCCCTTGGGACTTTCCCTAAACGTCTCCTCTCTACGGATACGCCACACAAAGAGTCCCAGAGCAAAAACCTGCAGCCAAGAATGAAAACATTGACACACGTGAACAACACAAACACATTCAATAATTATTAAATGTTGGTTTTTATTTTTGTTGGTTTTTATTTTTTTATGTCGCTTGATAATCTTGACAAAATTGCAACATATTCCATACTTCTCAAACTGAGGGTGTGTCTGTTGCTATTCCAGATTAGCCGTGGAGGGAAAAGTTGTGCGCTGTTCTGGACAGGTTAAAGTCCTGATTGATGAAAGCAGCTTTGACCGTACAAATAAAAATTAAGAACACATGAACGACTTAAGAGAGACTCCACACTGGCATCCTATGTCAATAACACTTCGCTGGTCGGGGTCAGGGTCTCTCTGCAAAAGTCCCGGTCTGCCAGGCCCAACAACAGTGAGTGATGGAAGAATTCAGGGGCTCAGTAGCAGAGGTGTGTGTGTGTGTGTTAGCGCCTCTGTGATAGGAGGGCTAAGGGGGTGCAGCACAGAACATTTACAAAGAACAAGCCAAGCACACAAAATTATTCCTTCCTGAGACATTGGTGTGTGTGTGTGAGTGTGTGTGTGTGTGTACAGTAATGATGGTCTAGATGAGATGTGTGTTAGCGGCGAAGGCGTTTGGCGTGAAGTGAATCACAGATGTGAGGTTGCTCTGGATCCGGCCAAAGGTCACATTCATTTCTACCGCAGGTTGCCGGGGAGAAAGACGTGTGAGGGCTTCGCTGACAAACATCACATTAGGGAACTTCACTTGTCTGACCACTGACGGAGCAGAGGGAGCGCTAGAATCTACAGTCTTTTCCCCATCCACTAGAGAAAACGGATCCATTCAGAGACTACTGAGAATCACTCGTGTTTTTAATACAGTGTGTACGTACACCATTCTTCACATTTGACCTCTCTTCGAGGCCGAGCTGCAGGAGCTCGCCTGGGCCTGGCTGGCTGCAAGCGGCGTCTAGCTCGCCACTCTCAGAAACACCATCTCTTTCTGCTACATGGCCAAAAAGCTATGCCCCGATTGGAGTGCTACTTTTGTTATCTATGTAAAAACATCGTTTTAAAAGTGATGGGGGTGAAATTGTTTGTGACAGCCACATTCTGAACAGCCAGTGATTGGTTAAGGGTCCGTCCAGTATCTAGTAGGACACAAAACATAGAAGAATTTCCTTCAGTAAAATGTGCTCAAAATGTATTTTCTTGGATCACAAACCTATAAACAAAAACACATAAAAGATATTCTTTAAAATAAAAAATAAAAAACAGGTGAAGCCTAAACTCTTCATAGTTTTAAAGAAATGAATACAGCTTATATACACGAACTCAAAGGCTACTTAAAATACACCTTAATAACGAATCTTCATTAATTTGATTTCTTGAAAGGACCTGTGACCATATCATACAACCAAGTTCATACAATCATTTTTTCCATTATCTTTGAAGCAAAAAAAAAGGAAAACAAACCCAACCTGGAATAGTAGGCGATATTCATCGCGACTCGTTTTCTGTGCATTTGTGTATTTGAGTGTGTGTGTGTGTGTGTAAGCATTTATAGACTGGAGAGTAATTTCAACGTCTCTTTGTTAATTAGAATAATGATAAAACAACTGAAGCGTCTCTCGATACTCTTGATGCGTATGAAAAGACTCGAACAGTTAATCTCAGAAAACGTGTCCTCTTTTTCAACCTGCCATTCCGTCATGGACAAGTCGACCACAACAGTTCCTTAACTTTTCTATATATATTTATATATCTTTTGTACGAAATCTGTTTTTTC
>OMOT01051377.1:1637-17883 GCA_900312575.1 Acanthochaenus luetkenii
ATATATATATATATATATATATATTTAGACCCTGTTTTGAGTGTTAATTGTATTGTTATGCATATTTGAGTTATGTGTTATGTGTTTGTTATGCACATATTATTGAAAACAATACTTTTAAAATCAATTTAAACCCTGTTTTGAGTGTCATTTTAGCATTTTAAGTGATAACCTGTCAAGAGTTTGTTCTGTAAACATTGTTTGCTTGGCTGTCTTAGACACCATTATTAAAAAGATCTATCTTTGAACAGTGACGGCCACTTTATCAGTCTTTTTATTTTGTATCAAACACTACGCCTACAAGCTCATTGGTCTCCCTACTCCCAATCTCCCAGCCCTCATTGACACTGCCATCACTTGCAAAGCACGCCTCATAGCATACGACCCCAGCCACCCCCTTAACCCACGCTTCACTCTACTCCCATCCGGCCGCAGATACAGAGCCCCGATCTGCAAAAAAAGCACGCTACAGTAAGAGCTTTGTGCCCTCTGCCATCAACAAACTGTAGGAATTACATTCATATGGACCTGTGCCCGTTTGTTGTTTGCTGTTTGTGTGTTTGTGTGTGTTCAGACTGTGAAAACACATTTCCTCGAAGGAAGACAATAAATGTCCTGTCAGTTCATCAGTGCTATCTGATATGAAGTCAAAATTCGGGGCGGCACCAAGGGTGGCCAATCAGATTTCAAGGGTAGTCAGTGCCACCCTGGCCACCCCATTGGCTCCGCCCCTGTTACATGAAGTCTTATAAAAGTTTACAAACTGTGGAAAATAAACAAACAGAACATGTCAGGAGTAAATACGTTTTTTGTTTAGCTGTTTTTATTGCATCAATAAGTAACAATAACATAATAACATGTACAGAGAAATCATGTGTATCTTTTTGTAATCCTGACTTGCCAATTTGAAGACTCCATTGCTCCATATTGTCAATAAAACTGTAGCCTTCAAGAAAGGCTTAGTATGCATGGCTCTTTCAGTGAGGGTGAACCATGAGCTCTATGGTCATTACATGTAGACCGAGAGAGTACAATTATATCCAAAGTAATTCTTATACATTATTTAATTGCACTAACATCTAGGGAGTGAAATAAAAGTGAGTATTCGTCATTTTGCTGGGGACCATCTGGAAGCCTCTCAAGGACCCCCTGGAGGTCCCCGGAACCCTCTTTGGGAACCACTGCTCTAAGCTATCCTGACTGTGTTCTCTGTTCCAAATTCCGTGTGTACTTTTCACCGTAAGTAACAGCTGTTCTAGGTAATGTGGGATCATTGCTGTTTAACTGATCTATGAGTGTTTAGAGCAGAGAAAACAGACTTGATTTAAGCCGTAGTTGTTAATGTTAAACAATAACATTGTTTATTTTATGATCATGCCAAACATTATTCCCTGCAACATTTTGACAATATGTTGAACTTGCTTGGCAATTTGGCAGTTAGTTACGCACCACTAGAACATAATTGTAAGACTAGAGTTTGAAACTGATTCAAGTTGTAAGCGGTTTTATCAAGTACAATGACGGCCACAATCACAGTTAAAATTTCTTGTAGTACATAGAACGAGAGAAAATAAAATCTTTAAACAATCAGGTTAACCTGGGAGATATGTCATATTATGGCAGATCAAATGTGCACATGCAATAAAAAATATGAAGCACTACAGCACATTTCATTCATCAGATAAAATTTATGTTTTGATTAATCAAAAAACATTTACTTTTTGATTTATGGCTCCTTCAAAGAATATTAAAACTTTAATATAACAAATCATGGGTCAACTACAAATACATTCTAATGTAAATTTCAAATTTCATCACAAGGTTTCATAAATACAAGAAGGCTAGAGGTCTAAGTAGTCATAACTTAAATAAAGCAAGATGATAGGACCAAGTCCCTATGACTTGGAAAATAGAGCAAAGCAGTTTTGTAGTGTTCATATAAATAACTGTAAAGACATTAGATACATTGACATACACAGACAAATAATATATAGACAGTGCATATGTTTATAATACTGCATTGACACTTGCATAAAATAAATGGAGTTCACTGAAGTAATCTACCTGTAACCAGACAGAGCTCTAAATGCATCCAGCTGTCTCACTTCTCTCGTTTCTTTCCCCGTCCTTCACTGCCCGTCTAGCGGAGGCTGATGGCTTCGAGCTCATAACTGGATGCAGCAGAGACCCTCTGCGTTTTGTTTCTACGGTCTTGTATTCCAAGTTTGTACATGGCCGTTTGTGTACATGTGCTAAGTTTGAGTGATATGTCTGCATTGATTTATCCCACGGATGACCACAACACATTTATGTTGCGACTATGGGATTGCTACACAGCCTGACTGTAGTTAAACAGTTATTTTAATTATGCATTAGTCAAGACACAGTAATTGTAAAAATGGTAAATGATTACCATTTCCATCCGCCGTAGCATGGAGGGGTTGATTAGACTACAAACATCTTCTGGGCAGCTTACAAAGATAGAAATGAAATAGTGTAAAGAGAAGTTACAAAGTGATTGAAGTTCTTTTAAAATGTCTAGAATCAGTACCTCTGATCCTCAGAGCTGCAGCATCTGCAGCACAAAAATGTCATCGGCTCCTAAGAACTGCTGACGGCTTCTCCGGCATCGGGAGCAGGTGGAGTGTTAAGGCAACGCGTGTGCATTGTCGTGCTGTCTGGGGAGAGCATGGACTGGGGGCTCTTGTCTGGTGTCAATGGTCCAGTTTTGAAGGAGCCTTGCAGGTCCATGTTGATACACAAGACTCCAGGCAGCAGCTGCCTCTGGTATTGGTCTAGACGCATGATAACATCCAGGACAGAGGAAGTCCCTCCATTCACCCAGGTGGGAAAAAGGCTTACAGAGCTGAAGTGAGACGGGAGGGACTGGCAGTGGTGCAGCTCCAATTGACAGGAAAACCTAGAGCAAACATTACCACCATACAGAGGCTTTAAGGAAGAGCAATCTTTCTAAATACAGGATATAAGTGGATAGTTGAAAATGTAGGACAGTGTGTGTGTGTGTGTGTGTGTGTGTGTGTGTGTAGTCACCCACCGAGCAGATACATGCTGAGAAATGCTTTTGGAGGCCTGACGTAGAACAAGCTGTAGGATTTTGGACATCTGCTCTCGAATCCAAACCATATCTTCCTGCACATCCGGCAGCCATTCCAGAAGTCTACATACGGGACACGCTATTATGAGTGAATGGCCAATTTGACCATATTGTAAAATACCATGACCTAAAGAGTGGGTCTATCTTTTTATAATTATAGGATGCTAGTCCAATAGTTTTTACCACTGGAATGTATTCACGGCAGAGATAATAGCCTTTATAAGATATAGAGTTCCGCAAATCAATGAAAATATACAATACATTTAAATGAGGACAATGACACTGGCTTCTACCACTTCTACATATAAAGCTCAAGTAGACAATGTGCTGCTTTGACTTGTCCATTGCACATCAAGGAGGGAATGGGCATAGATATAGAGTAATTGAGTTATACCTGACAGTCATGGACATGGCAGACTCCAGGGGGAGAGTATAGGGGAGCAACATAGCTGAAGCCAGCCTGACAGGGAGTAGGTTGCTTAGCGACTGTACCAGGCTCCTTCTGTCCTTGCAAGCCTCCACAAGAGCTGCAGGGGGAGGCAAAGTGAACACAATGGCCATGTCTGAAAACCAGTCGCACTATTATCGTGCTATATGCAACAGAATTCCATGAGGTAATAAACCTGTGAAAACCTCCCAACTCCAATTTTGGCGATTTTCATGTTTTAACTTCAATTGAAGAATTACATGCCTATGGATTGAGAAAATTCTACAAGCCTTGGTCTTATGAAATCCTTTCAAAACACATTGGATGAACAGAAAAAATAATGGTTGTCAGTATGAAAACTAGGCTGTTTTTCTTGGCTCCCAAAAAGTTCACATTTTAGAGATACGGGTTTTTCACCCGACAGCAACAATATGTCACAACGTACGTATCCTCAGACTTTTTCGGTACACTGAATCTTAAAGTTTTTTGGCGAGCAAATGTTTCTCTATTATTGCTATACTTCAGATGCACACACGTTGTGCTTAAAAATGATGACTCCCTACTCTCCAGTAAGAAGTGGGTAAAAAAAAGCTACCTACAACACATTGCAATATGAGTGATAGTTAAATTAACCAATCCAATACTAACTAATAGATATACATTACATTATCTTAAAGGAGGAAACAACTATTAATTATTTTTGCACTTCTTGTGTGCACTCCTCTATACTGTTATGTTACCTTTGTGTAGCTTGGGTGGAAGATGTTCAAAGATATGCTCCTCTATTAAGGAACTGGAACGAACCACCGCTGCTCTCTCTTCTACGTGTGGCCTTTCCTCTTCTTCATCTTCATCACTTATATCATCATCATCATCATCATTGTAATCCTCATTTTCTCCCCTATTGGCCAGCAGGGGTCTGTGTGGTCCATTGAAATGAAGCAATCCTGAATACAAAAGCAAACGTAAAATCATTTTGTCTATCTTTGGTCAATGGTGAAGTAAGTTCTTAATTAGTTCAGTTGTATCGTTTTTTAATAATGAATATATTTATAAAAGTATTTCTGTGATACCATGTTTTTAGAATTATTCGATTAGCTATAAATAAATAACACATAGTGCAATACATACATACTGTAAGTAGCCCCAGGGGCAACACAAGCCCGGACACAAACAAAATATGTAATGCTATTTATGGATTTGATGACATGTTGTAACAGGAAGCACAAATTCCAACTGCATATCAGTGTGACATATTTTCTGGCCAAATCACCAGCCAGTGTACAAAAGATCAATTAGCCTTGTTATTTCTGGACCACATTTTTGTAACCGCAGCACAACATGCTTTGGAGAAACTTAGAAAAGTAGCACAACCACCGTTTCTTACCATTCCTCTTTAAGAAGTGAAGAGCATCTTTATATCCCTGTTTACACATGGCCTTCATTACCTGCAGCCACAACACACATTCATCTCTCATTAGTCAGAGAAGTCCACAGAGTTCACTCAAGTTCATGTTACCAATCAATTCATCTGTAGGTGTGTGTGTGTGTGTGTGTGTGTGTGGATTAGGGAAGGTGTAAGTGGCCTACCATTGGGTCTGGAGGGAAAAGTGCCCTGGAGACCCTGTACAGGTTGGTGAGGGTGAACTGGATGCTGGTGTTGGTGAAGCGCAGCTCATGAATGTTGGTTGAAGTGTCTCGGGGACAGATGTCACTCTCTCCACAGAACGGTGACACGGTGATAGTATTTTTCAGCTCATACTGAGGCAGGTTGTCTGAGATTCCTCCATCGACGTATCGCTGAAACAGATCAATCAACGCAATCTCTTCAAAAGACTTCCTGTGAATCCTGTGATTCCGAAATGTATGAGGGCCTTGATGGGACTAAGGCCACAGACAGGCAGTATTTGTTTTCAGTTTTTCTTTTTAAATCAACAGATGGATTTTTTTTAAACTAGAGCAGGGAGGCATGCAATGTATGTCAAATGATAAGATCGCAGTGACATCAGGTTGTAAATTTGAGCCACTGAGGATAAGAGAGGACAGAACAACCTTGAAGCCCTTGCCAACATCGTCACATCTAGTTCTGCCACTCTCAAATGTTTGGTCACAAGCCCTCTGCACATACAAGCACGTGTGTGCTTTCAAACTCATCACAAAGGTCACAGACACAGGGTGAGAGCGCTGCTATTGCTCAATGACAGTTCCCAGAAAAGGAACAACAACAGATCACAATTAAAGGAAACACAAGGATTTCAAGCAAGGACATTAATATATTTAAAAAAAAGGAGCAGGGTAAGACCATTACACATCTCCAACAGCAATATACGTGTGTATGACATAGCCATGTGTAGCTAAAACATACTAAACTTATGCATATTTCAGATCATGGAGGCAATGTCTTGTCGTTGACCATCTTGATACAAATAAGACATTGGCAACGAAAGGAAAGTGAACACATGTAATATCTGATCTACTCACCACTCCCCGCAGCGTAGGAGGAATGAGGCCACAATACACGGGGATGTAGGCACTGCATACACACGCCTAATTACAAACAACAACAACAACAACAACATAAGCCTATAAAATAAGGTAAATAATTTTTTACATTAACTTTCACCAAACTGCAGTGACGCGCCCAGTAGGCCCGCGCTCACCTGCACCAGCTCCTCCTTGCTGTTGAAGTCAGACACCACGACATTCGCTCCGTCTGTCACACGGGTGAGGGAGATTCCTAGCCGCCCCGTGGCCCGCTGGTGGGCGTCGGGCGGCAGCGTGCGGTGCAGCATATGGCGCATCGTCTTGACGAGGTTGAAGGACGGGTGCATGGGTCCGAGGAATCGTTTTCTGGCCTCTTTCGCGACATCAATGATGCTCGCGCCAGTTTCTCCTGCGAAAAGAGACAAAAGTCATTCGGTTACTGGTTGAACTTCGTGACAGCTCAGTGTGAGCGAGGTTAAATGCGTAGCCAACACACACATAGATATATACCTACCTAGACAAACTCCACTGACCAAAGCAGTGGCAGTAAGAGCTCCGGCTGACGCCCCGTATATGTGCCTGGCGTTCTCCACCAGAAAAGGAGCCTGCTCCCGCAGACAACTCGCCACGCCGACGTGGTAGATGCCCAGGAAGCCGCAACCCGCAAAGGAGATGTTCCACGGCGAGTCTAAAGGAAACATACTGGCGCCCGGCATTGACCTTGTTACGCCAAGTGGGTCTTAAGTTAGTTGGATAACGACGCGGCAACGTTCACACCGACACCGACGGCGGAAGGAGCTAGCAGTCGGCTCTCTCTCTGTTGCCTGGTCCCATGCTGCCGCGGATGTGGTGGGTTATAGTTAAGAAGTCCCTCGTCTTTGTCGTCTGTTGCTGGCTACACTGGCGGAAGTCTTCGTTTCACTGTTCGCTTATGTCGAAGTCAAACCCCCGCTGGTGGAAGACAAAACTATCTGAACTTATAACCGCCAAAACTATGTCGCGAGTCACAGGGAGCTGTGTTGTTTTGGTCTTCCAGACTGTACCTGCCATTTGTTAGCTAATGCTGGGAGGGGCGCGCTGGGGGTAAACCGACGCGTCCAATCACAACCGACACCTAAGGCACCGTGTCCAATCGCAATAGACGCCGTGAACCAGGTGCCCAATCACCATCGGCATCGCTGAAACACCCGTCAAATCAGTGAGCGGGCGCGTCGGTGACCGCTCGTCACCTCAGCGGTCAAACGTTAGTGTTTCTCAGCAGGGCTCCTCTTCCCATGGCGTCGAGAACACGTCTTGTTTTGTCCTCGCTATATTTATCTGGCTGTTTATTTTCACATTGTTGTGTCAGAAGATCTGACCATGACACATTGGGATTGAACTCAAGGAACTACAGAACTCTAGAACCCTTTCTTTCTTTCTTTCTTTCTTTCTTTCTTACTTTCTTTCTTTCTTTCTTTCTTTCTTTCTTTCTTTCTTTCTTTCTTTCTTTCTTTCTTTCTTTCTTCAGAAATCGATGCTATCACCATCAGGAGGAATGTGCATTGATTTCCGAATACACAAAATTGGCTAGATTAACCTATCGTTTACGTATGGATTAGAGCAAACACTGCACTAGTGCGTACAGGTTATCGATACCCTGTTCGAATGATAAAAAGGGACACATTGTGTTCCTTTTTATTAGTCGATTTGGATTTACAAAGTCAAACCATTTAAGAATGAAAATAATATTTGTCCTTTTCCTCTCCTGCCCAACTCCTGCGTTGACAAACCAAACACATTCGATGTAGGCTATTCAATAAACTATAGTAACCCTATATCATCAACATCATCTTACTATCTATGAGGAACTTTGTTCAGTTAGCAAAAACGGATATGTGTCATAATAGTTTAGTCAATAAAGGTTGTACAGAGTTGCCATGTTGACCAAATAAGTTAGTCGTTACAAAATAGTAAAATATTGTATTTCACAAGAAAATTGTATCTGAAATGACAAATCCCTTAGATGTGAGGCACGTGCAATAACAGAAACATTGCAATGCGGCATGTTGTTCTAGGACATTCTCTCCATTGCGCTTCGCAGAATTACGCTGCTGCCAACAGCATCAATTGGTGGGCAATGTTCCCGACTCTGTTTCGGGCATGATGCGCTAAGCGGATATCCTATTGTGAGACCACACTCAGCTACAAGTTTGGATGGCCTAATAGTAGACGCGAGCTGTAACGGTCTTAAAAAGGTTTAGTCCATCCACGCCAAGAGAGACAGTAGTTTCACTGTATTGTAAAGCCGAGGGACAGATCTGACAGAAATTCAGAAGGTTATTCGAATTTTTTTTCCTTCCTGTGGCCAAGGACTCACTTCCAAGTGAACATATAACACTTTATTCCACAGCTAGAACTGGGACTGTGTCCTCCCCGTCACAAAACCTGTGATGTCACCCTTGTACAGCTTGTGTACCAGAGTGACTCAGAAAACAGTGAAGTGTGCACGACCGGGACCTGAAAACACTGGGAGGTTTTCCGAGGAGAGAGTTGTTTATGCTCACAACTACTGAACTGTTGTCAGCCTTTGGAACAGGATTTTAAAACTCGTTTGTTTCCCCCTTTAAAAAAAAAACATTTACCTCTGTCTCAATTAATTACGAAAATCTTCAAGGTAATGTTAGTCAATTTCATACACAGGTAAACTCAATGTGCATCACATTAAAATACTAAAATAGCGACAATAAGCACATATATAAAATAAAATACACTCCACATAAATAAAATACCCTTTCAGTCACACAACACACGAAACACAGCTTTTATAACCCCCTGTTCTACGCCCCAACAGCACTCACAAACGCAGGCCTATTGTTTCAATATGTTAAAAGGCAGCCTGTTTCTTCACATTTTAATATTTGCGGATTATGACAGTTTACACAATTAGTCAACTTACTTCAACATAGCAGACAAGTATAGGCTGCAGTGCACCCTTATGTTATAATCTCACAATAGCCTGATATTATAGGAGTATTACAGTAATAGCATAGGAGATAAGAAATACCATCAAGTATGATAAGACCACTATAAACTCTATTGCGTAACACTGACACAAATAGGTTATACGGTATGATAATTATTAATAGGTATAAGTTCTGTTGTTGAGACATTGTTATTGTTACCTGTTATTACCTGTGTTTTTATTTTTTATTTTCCTACTGCCTTCCCCATTTCTGGCATTGTTCTGCCAATTGTTACTGTAACACCTGAATGTCCCCTAGGGGATCAATAACGTGCAATCTAGTGTCGTGTTTACAGGGTGAGCCAGGAGCCATCTTTTGATATCACTGTTATGTATCTGTCGGATGAACCATTAAAAACACTAATGCATTGCCTACTTATCTACGCAAGGGAAGAAGGCAATGTCTGACGATTGTGTTGTTGAAGATGAGTTGATAGGGCCAAACCTGGTGTGATTAGCGCTGCCCGGTGGCCGACCAGGGACCGACAGTGAGTGCACACTTTGCACACAAACCGGTCCCGCCTTGAATTGAAACTTTGGCGGCACCACCACAGAGGCGCACGTTTTATATCCCAGAACAGACCGGGTAGGCTGGGCTTCCAACCCATGAACTGATAAATAGAGTTAGACGCCTCCCACCGGTGGACCTCGTCAACTAAATCGAACGAGTAACGGTGACGGAACCCTTTCTTTCAAAAACAAATCTCGAGCAGAAGGAAGTACACACAGTGGGCTCGAGACACCGGAAGGGCAGGAGAAACAGGGTAACCCAGAGACATTTCTATGCAGTCATCGTTTAAAATAGGCAAAGTCAAGTGTTAACGGAAACTAAAAGGTCACTGACGTTACTACAGGTATCATTAGACATGTAACACGAGGCTGCCTTAACGTTACGTGTTAGCCAGCGGCTAGCTAACTAACGTCACATTAATGTCAGCTAGCAAACACGACATCTTCTTTATCTCCTTCCCAGCTGCAATGACCATGAACATATCTCACCGTGTCCCGAGTACATACGCGTCATGCAGAAAGAAAACCTCGGTACTGTACTTGACCGATAATGTTAGCTAACTGTTAACTGTCTAGTCTAAAGAGTGGCTTTGATGGAGAGAAGCGGCGAAGGGGGAACTGTAGACGAAGAGGATGGAAATCAGGCAGCTGACTGGGTGAGGCCAGGAAGGCTGGAGGATGAAGTGGTGGACATGACAGCTGCATGTGATCCACCGAGGCCAACACCCACAAGAAGAGCATCAGACCCTTCTGTGGACATGGTGGCCCTTAGACTCTGGGAAGGACTGCAGTACCAGGACCAGAAGACAGCAGGAGGGGAGGCTGCACCCAACGTAGTTATCGAAAGTATAGGGGACAATGCCTCGACACTGTCCAATACAAGTGGTGTGATGTCTGAAGCTCAGGCAGAGGTGGCGGTGAACCGCCCAGAGAGAGATGAGAACCCAACCACTGTTGCTCCCTCTGTGTCCCCATCCGTCAGCCTCATGGACACATGGGCTCCTTCCATATCAAGCCGCTCCTCTCCCTCTTCCACCGTCCGTCATACTCCATTCTCTTCCTCGTCCTCCTCTTCCTCAGTCTGGTCTCTCACGCCTCCCTTGCCCTCCTCTGTGGAGCTCTCTGCTGTGTTGGCTGATACTAGGCTGACCCTGGACGTATACCAGGGAGGGGCAGCTGCACTGCCAGTACTGTGGGGGTCCGTCCCAGGGCAGCTGAGGGGCGTCCAGTACCTGAGACTGGGCTCTGAGGATAAGCCAGCGCTGGATGGAGCACTGAAGGTCGTACCCAATCTTACTCGGCTACGCTCACTGGCTATTCGAGGTACTCTCTCCCCACTCACTTGCTCAGTGTTGTTGATACGCTGACCTCAGCCAGTGTTATCAAATGTGCCTTGGTAGTATTTTATTGGTCCAGAGGATATATTTATATACTGTTGTGGATACTGTAGATGCTATGCTTTAAATCGTTTAATGGTAATCAATTCTAATCTGAGTGTCATTCTCTTATTTTCCCTTGCTCCGCTCCAATCTGATTCCAATTCCCCTTTCCGCTTCTCACTGTGCTGTTCTTTCTAATTCAAGGGCACTGTTTTTATGACTCGCGATGTGACCCCCTGCCTGGCCTTCTCACTACTTTGCCCAGCTCCATTTCCTCCCTTTCTCTCCTGGTGCACCTGGACCTGTCCTTCAACCAACTCTCCTGCCTGCCATCCTGTCTGCTCAGTCTGCCTGTACTGACCTCTTTGCTCCTCTGTCACAACCACCTTTCAGCTTTGCCCCCTGATATTGGCAAACTGTCCTCCCTCAGCTACCTGTCCCTCCTGGGGAACCAGCTGGTCTCTCTCCCCCAGAGTCTGGGCCAGCTGAAAGCACTTCAGACTCTGGACATCTCAGACAACCGCCTCCAGAACCTACCTGAGGAAATTGGTGCCCTGGGAGAGCTTGTTAAGTTGGAGTTGTCCCACAACAAGCTGAAGCAGCTGCCAGAGACCATGGGTAAGGGTGCAAGGGTGAGTGGAAAGCAAATTCACTGCCCAATTATAGAGTGTGGACCATTCACCAAAATATGTTGTGCAGACACTTTTTAGAAGAGCACTAGAGTAACATACTGGTAACATACGTATTTTAGATTGAGTGAAATGAATGAATGCAGCAAGACAGTGTAAAGCTGTCTTCTGTGTCCCCCAGGCTCTCTCCTCTCCCTGAGGGAACTTGTCATCCACAGCAATGACCTTCGCCTCATCCCACAGTGTCTGAACAAACTGCCTCTGCTGAAAATGGATGTGCGTAACAATCCTTTGGGACGACCCCCAACTCCTCCCCCTCTCCCTCCTACACCAGGTGAGCATGAACAAATAATGGTCTTCAAATTGTCACTCAATTAAATCCTTTGTCTGTTTTGTCATCAGATATTTACTGTTGCTGTTAGCATATGCACTCTCAGTTTGCATCACTGCTTTTCTTCGCAGATCGAGCAGAAGCAAAAATTCCAGAGTTGCACCTTGGATTCAATCAACACAGGTAGAATTTCACTTTCACATTGCATGGGCATATTCTCTGAATTTCTGAAGTAATAATGTCAATTCAGACGCTTGGCTAGATTAACATTAAAGATGCCTTGCTCCCTTTGCTCCTCAGTTTCTGTGTGTCGTCTGCTGGTTGTCATGTATTTCTCCCAGGGGGGGCTGAGCTGCTGTTCCCCCCGAGGTGCCTGGGTACAACCACAAGACTGAAGTGGATTGAGAACAGGCCAGACAGGAAGTGGGTGTGGCTAGAGGAGCACGACATCCTATTGAGCTGTCCGCTGGAGCTTCGTCCTCATGGAATTACATTTTTAAAGGTACAAGAAGAGGTGTCTTCATACATTGAACTTCCTTTTCTTATTTCCCATTGCTATTTCAATGAACCACTTAATTTATTTGAAATCGAACGGACTGCAGTGGAAATACATCTCTGACTTCTGACTTGCATGAGGTACATGTTCTTCAACTTTAAAATCCTTACAGCCAGTGGAGGTGTGTGTGCCGTACCGTCGGACAAAAAGAAGGGAGGTGGTTGTGCGGAGATTTGATGGACAGTCATGGAGCACTTTGCCTACTGTTCTGAGGAGAGGAAGCCAGAGCCATAGCAGCCACCCTGGAGGACGTCCAGCCCGGGTAATGCACAAAACATCCCACTTCAAAAATATATTATTATAAATGCAATATCTCACAGTTGAATTATATTCTATATCTTTGTAGTTCAAATTGCAGTTGTAGGGGTTACGTTTGTACTGAAAAATCTCTATCTCGTGTCCTCTTGGTCTTCCTGTAGCTGGCCTGCTGCTCAGTGGGCCAGTTCTCTTGGTTTATGGTAGTATCACGTCCAGTAAGGGACAGCTGCTCTGTTACACCAGACGGGGCCCTGTTGGTGTCCAGGCATGACCCTGGAATTAAGCTTCTCTTCCCCCCAGACTCAACTCAGCAAACCCGCACCATAACTTTACAGGTAAACACAATGAGTAGGACTGTGCATAAATAAAAAAGCAAATGTACCATTTCAATCTGTCAGTGCTGTATGGTGGCCTGCAAGTTTTTTGGTGGTTTCTCTGTCTGCAGGTGTTGCAGGTGTCTGTTTCAGAGGTCCAGGCACTCTGCGGTGATCCTCAGGCCAGCGTCAGCCCCCTACTCTGCCTCTCCCAGACTCCCAGCATACATTTCCTGCAGCCTATCAAAGTTCAGGTTCCTCTGCCATCTGGAGTCACAGGTTACAATATGCCATCTGTACTCTCATACATGTATTTCAGAATGTATTAGCATGTCATAAACATGCCTGGCTCTCCTGCAGGCCACACGGTTGATATGTCCTGTCTGCATCTGCTACATGGAGAGCCCAATGCCCAAACCTGGACAGACATCACATCACAAGTGCCTCTCTATGTCACCCATTTGTATGCCATTTTCTACATTACACATTTCTCCTGGTGAGTTTCTATAATAATATGTCCATGATCGATGCTTGATTTTTTTTTTTTTACATTTGTATCTTATCAAACAATCTGCGTTGTGTGCTCCATTATAGGTACTGGCTGTGGTACACCACTCAGCAGTGTGTTAGTGGGGTGGTCAGGAGGGTCTATCAAAGGCTAAAACAGTTTAAAGTCCAGTTCATGGTCCTCCAAAGGAAGACTGACCCTACACAAGTTCTCCTACAATGTTTACCTGCTAACAAGGTATGTTATTTCTCCCCTCTATCATTGCAGCCTGTTAGAACTACATGTACCAAGGACAGACTGTGTGTCAGCCCTCTCTTCTCAACATCTTTCAGACTTGGCACTGTGTGGTGTCAAACTGATTTTGTGAATGGATGTGATTGCCACAGGTGTAAAATCTATGCATGAAATGCTAAACAGCAATCATGATGCTTCTTGCCTAGGTGGAGAGCAGAGTGCAGTTTTTGTCGGAGCAGTATGATGGACCCCAGCCCTCAGACCTTTGTGACCTGCTGGAAGGGGAGCAGTTCTTTGCTGGTTTCGAGAGGGGCTTAGATATCAATGCAGGTCTGAAGTCCTCTTTTTGAGGCTTTATCTTAAATAAACATTTTCTTCCCCTGCTTCCGTCCAAGGTCTTGTGATGTGCTATTGCGTAATAACCGCCTCAAAACAACAGATTGTAAGAAGGCTGAAGATGACATTATCCTGTTTTCTCCAGATAGACCAGACTGTGTGGAGGGAAGACTGTCTTTTGTGTTCTACTCCAGCCTGAAGAATCTGAAGGAAGTGTATATCTGTCCAGCTCAGGGTCAGAAGGGGCCAGTGAGGGGACAAGTAAGAGAGACACTTATACCCAACAATCAAGAAAGTGACGTGGCAGAGAATGATGGGTTCTATATTTTCTGCTTGGTAACATTTGTGTAGAAAAAAAAGAAAAATAACCACATGTACATATAGTCAAAGTCACAATCTCCAGCTTACACTTCCACAGTACATACTGACACACCTGGACCTGGTACAAGGACAGGAACAGGAACTCATATTCATCTCAAGCAGACAGAAATATGATAAGCAGTAGACTATTCACCGTGGCTTCTTGTCTCAGTGCCAGCTGGTTGTGCAGTTGTTATTTCATCCCATGAATCATGCTGTATGTATGTATGTATGTATGTGTATGTCGTTTGGATGACACACACTGAGAATATGCTTTTTACCTCTGTTACAGGTGTCTTTTTATAGAGGAGAGGTTCCCAGTGACCTGCCAGAGGAAGTGGCAAAAAAGAGGAAAGGACACGATAGCCAGTGGCTTGCAACTTTACCACTGAGACTTCCTGTTAGTGGAAGTGACAATGCTTGTTTCTTTCTTTAATTCATATAGTGCCATAGACAATATAACCCTTTCACTGAATGTGACAATTCTATGAGAATGTCTGAATGGTATATTAATGTGTATCCTTGTTGTGTATTTTAACTTAAAATCTGTTGTGCTATCCATTGTCAATATCAGGATAACCTGATAATGATTTTAGAAATGGGAATAAGAGATAATATGTCACATGTTCCTCTAAGAAGTGATTATTCAGTCTCTACTCCAGATGCTAATTTCTTCTATGTGTCATTCATTTATCCTATGTATAGGCCCTCCCACATTTTTGTACATCAGTGTTTCTCATACATTAACTTATTTGTGGCAGCCCACTCAGAACCTGAGGGAAACACTGCACATATTACATCTACTCTGTTTTCCTCTTAGGCTGTAAACTCAGAGAATAGTTGTGTCATGGAGGAGCTCCAGTTCCCCCCTCTGAACCTGGGTGACCCTGAGAGCGGATACCTGACAGAAGCCAACCTGCTTTCCATCTCTCTCCAGATAGGACAGGACTGGCGCGCCATTGGCATCAATCTCGGCTTAAGCTACCAGGAGTTGGACCGCATCCAATACAAGTACAGGTGGGCACAGTGAACATGGTCGTGTTCAGTCAAAAGTGCCATTATTGTGAGGCAAGGAGCAGACTTACAGGTTTCAGGTTATGAGTCTGTGTATCAAATCTAAATTGCAGGCTAGTGTTTAGATATTGCTAAACTACAGTATGCATATTAAAGGGGAGCTCCTAGGATCATGAGGGGAAATACTGTGAATTTAGCTAGACCTAATATCATCCCAACCTCATGATGTTTTGACCTCCTCAGTCTAGATTTTGGTTAAATAGGGAGGAAACAATTTAATCCCGCAAAAGTGTGTGTGACGGAAGCAGTGAGTGTGCTAATGTGTATTAGCACAGCCAAAGCCTCTAGGGCAGCGGTGTCAAATTCAAATACACAGTGGGCCAAAATTTAAAACTTGGAACAAAGTCGCGGGCCAAAATTGAACAAATAAACCATTTAATATGTACCCAAACAAGTTTTGCTTTAACATTGAATATGGAACAAGCAACGCTTATTACCATACAATATATAACTTAATAGTGCAGACATGCAAAATCGAATTAAAAACAAAACAAAAACATCAATGGTTTTCATTTATTAAATACTATTTAAATAAAAATGATATGCCTCTTTTCTATTTGCAGCCTTCTGATTTAATCTGATGAAATATCAAAATACACTTTTTCCACAGGCTCATTTTAAAAATAAAATAACAATAATAAATCAATCAACCAATCAAGCCCATGCCTTGGAGTAGCAAGAAAAAGTGCATAAAGAAAACGTTAATTATTGCTCAGTTTGCTACACACTG
>OMOT01051558.1:1883-27587 GCA_900312575.1 Acanthochaenus luetkenii
CAGGCAAGTGTGAGGCCGATCGGCTGATCCGTCTCTCTTGACACATTGACTGACCTCCATAGATGATCCTCACAGAGTTGGCCACAGCTTCAGACACGTTGGTCTTCATCCACCCCCTCAGTTTTTCATGAACCTCCTGGGCCTGAGAGATCGTACAGGAACGTACAGACCGTCACGGTGAGCAATAACGGTTAAGGGATCACGACTCCCAAGCTAAACGTTCAACAGCTTCCAATAATCACCTGCTGTGGGGAAGCCGTCTTGCCGGTGCCGATGGCCCACACGGGCTCATAGGCGAGCACAACCTTGCTCCAGTCCTTCACGTTGTCTGAGAAAAGAGACACGATAAAACCCGAGGTGATATATTTCACAACTTTTCAGCACGCCCATGCTCCCATGAGCCAATAGACAAAGTCCACCTGCAATGTAACCTCCCCCTCAACTCAGTTCCATTCCTGTACGAGTCTCCGGTGGGATTGTCAAGAGTTTCGTACCCGCGATGACCTTTGTCTGTGCAAAGACGACCTTCTCCGTGATGCCAGCCTCTCTCTCGTCCAGCTTCTCGCCAATGCAGGCAATCACGCAAAGACCGCTCTCCAGAGCGTGGGCTGTCTTCTGGCCAATGAGCTATCAGGGCACACGTACAAGCATCTAGTCAATGGTGGTAGAAAGTGTAGACGGTGTGTTGTGGTCTATCCCACTCATTTAAAAAGGATGACCATTTCAATTGATTACCTCGTCACTCTCTCCAAAGACGTGGCGCCTCTCGGAGTGTCCCAGGATCACCCAGTTCACGCCACAGTCCTTGATCATCGCAGGGCTGGAGACAGAAAATATGAATGCGATAAAAACACAAAATAAGAAGAATCCACTTCAGTCATAAACATAGATCTGATACTGTATTATAAGTTACACATCTTATAATGCGGCAAAATCAACAGGACTTCCGTGTTTATGGGGCTTTTCTTATCGCAGGCCAGATGGTTTTGCATAATTGGCTGCATGGTGAAGTTACTTTTCTGCATGATGTGGTATTACACACCCATATCTATTTAAGCATCATTGAAGTCCTGTGGCATTGTGGCGTTCCTCTAATGGACACAGGCCCTACCTGATCTCCCCAGTGAAGGCCCCCTTGGGAACTTTGTAGCAGTTCTGGGCTGCCACGCCAATCTTGGCATCCAGCTTGGACCTGACAAAGTCCAGGTATATCGGTGGGGCGCCGCACACCACCTCTGTGAGCAAAACAGCAGAGAAAGAGCGCTTAGATTGAGCCATCGACAAGGATGTTAAAGAGTGTACGTCCCGGTGCAGAGCAGCAGCCCCGGAGCTGGCAGGAATTCAGTGTCTTGCTCAAGGGCCACTTGCCAAAGTGGGGGGTTGAACCCGTGCCCGCCGGATGAAGGTAACCACTAGACCACCCTGCTGCCCAAACAAGTACAAGTCTAACCAATTACGTGCACATCTTTCTGCATCCAACAAATTCAGACCAGTCTTGACACTCAATCCAGAAAAACAAGAAAGCACCAGTTGTGTACTTTGCGTTTCTAAATATGTTTAAATTCTTTGAAACGGCAATTTATACCGTAACTGCACCGTGTGCAAAGACCAAATGTTTGCACTGCCGACCTCACGTTTCTAAATGTTTGCACTGCCAAACGTTCTAAACGTGCAAACATTTAGAAACGTGATTTTCTTCCAGAGTCAACATTGGTACAGTCTACACAGTTCAGGCAGAGTACAGCGAGCCAAGACACTGACATTCACAACGTAACTTTATCTTGAGGTTACGCAAGTCTATATTCAACACCTCCCGTCACTGTGGGCTTGGTAAAGGTCAGTCATCCCCTGGTCAGAGACCGTTGCCTCTGCAATAAAGGTCTTGAGTTCAGCCTCCAAAAGGTCGTCCACGGGGTCACATTCTGCAGGGGTCTAAAGAGTCCAGACTTCACATATCCGACCTACACGTTAAGGAAACCATCTCCAGACACCCCGACTGAAGGTGTGACAACTGGTTGAATAGCCCTGCTCGGTTTGTGCGTCACAGGGGGAGTCGCAGGGGGTTGGACCCTGCGACGAGGTTCGAGGACAAGTCTACACGGTGGGGAATAGAGGGACAACTTGCCCGTATGCATGATGGGACGTAGACTCGCAGGAGCGTAATGTAATGAGTGTGCACACAAGTACAGTTGCATAATAGCGTCTGGCCAGAGAACAACAGCTGGATGTGACGACAGCGGAAGCGGGTTTTGGAGGACGCGAAGCGCAAACGTCTATCCACGGGACGCGACTGACACTCCGCGTACGTGCCGCTTCAAACGTGCGCGCACACAACACACCCACCCCGACATCGCTGAATCCGCCCGTGACCTGAGAATTAACGTGACAGGAAAACAAAACGATACACCGACGAGTATGATAACTGGAAAATGTGATAAAGATCCTATAACGGGCGACTAACCGTTACATGATCGAACGAACGTCCGTAAAACACGTACCGACGCTGGGGTCCAGTTTGGCGGCGTTCAGGGTCTGCATGAGTTCCCCGAGGCTTTTCTTGTCGCCGTTCATCTTCCAGTTTCCACCAACGAAGAATTTCCTGCTCATGTTTGCGGTTTTTACGGCAGATTATCGAGCCTTCGAACGGTTCCGACAGTCCCGCGGGGTCTACCTTGTCTGGGGCGAGAGAGCGGAGGGGCAAGAGCGACTGGGACTATTTAACAACTTGGGACATGTAACCCCTCCTCCCGGCGCGCTCTATTGGTTTATGGCGACACGCCCACAAAAGCGTTTCCCTATTTCAGGAAGGGGAAGCGCAAATGTCATGCTGCGTTCAAGTGCCCCGCGTAAGTTTTAGTTTATTATTATAATCGTCACTGTGTAAGCGACGCCTATAGCAGGGCTGTTCAGCCGCGTGTCGTGGGGATTTCAAATGGAATGAAAACCTGCAGACTCTCGGCCCCCCATGGTACACGGTTACCTGTAGTGTTTAGCTGGGAAGGGTGAAAGGTAAATGACAATGTACCAAATTTGTAAAATACAAAACAAAAAACAATAGACCACAAAAATGCGTATAAATATGACATTTAGATGCTTTTAGTCAGCAATAATAACAAAATGAACCATTGAACGCATTATTTTGGTGACTGCTGTTTTATTTAGATAAAATAAAAAATCTAGAGCTAGACCTACTTTGTGCAGGAGAAATGTGCATCAAGCATGTCATTTATGTTTTTATTTATGTATTAGCCAAAAGCATTCTATTATACTGTATGTATGACAATTAAGTTAAAATCAAGTTAAATGAAAATAGAACTATACAGCAATACGAATTATTCACATAGAATACCAAAGAATAACATGTTGACTAGTCATGGGCGGCAGTAGCTCAGGAGGTAGAGCTCCCGTCCCGCAACCGCAAGGTCGGCGGTTCGAGTCCAGTTCCTCCCGGGGATAAATCTGTCGTAGTGTCCTTGAGCAAGACACCTAACCCCAAAAGACACCTGCTCCCCGGGCGCCATAATGGCAGCCCTCTGCTCCGGGCCCCCCTAGCATGTGTGTGTTGTGCAATTACTTGTGTGTATCCGGGGGGGATCCGTGATGGGTTAAATGCAGAGAATAATTTCACTAAGTGTGTGCGGTGCTCTGTGCATGTGTGTGACAATAAAGGATAAATTATTATTATAACCTAATTATAGATTGTCAATTGTCAAATATATATGTAGTCTATATATCTATTATTAATATTTTGACTAGTCATCTCAAAAATAACTTCCCTGATTAACATTACGACTATTAAAATGTACTGCACGTTGATTGGAAATTAATTGTAGTTAGGCCATCTATAATTTGGAGCGAGCAAACATTAAAACGGCCTCCTATGGATTCACGCTCTCTGATTGGCTGAGATGACACTGTCCCCGCCCCTTTGTCCTTCCTGGGACTAGTTAAAAGGATTTTGATTGGAGGATAATCAGCAGTGTTTACCATAACAGAGATGCATTTCGCTACAAAAGCAATGTTTCTCACAGCTGCACCTGGACTTAAAGGTGTTTAATTTGATGTCCAATGTAATGAACGTTTTAGTTGTCATGTCTTATTATTGACTTACTTGAATAGTTTCGTAATCCAGAAAGTTTAAAACACCGTAACTATGATTTGTATGTGGAATATACAGGACCTAGAAGGACCAAGGAAACGGTAGGAATTTTGCTCTTTAGTATTTTTCTAGTAGGCTTCTTATAAAAATAGAAGCCCCTCTACCATTGTTGAAAGAAAGAAAAAGTATTATACAAAGTATAATACTAAATGTACAGCCCTTTGAGTCGTTTCCTACCTGGAATGCCGCCCAGCCAGAGCTACGTGACTCCTTGTGGAACAGCAGCGGCACCTCCCGAGTTGTGAGGGAGTAACAGCGGAGGCCATTTCATATACAGTTCTTCCGATCTTTGTAACCCGTTATTCAATGCTATTCCTAAACACTTCGCGAACCTACGACACACAGTTGGCTTGTACAATAGACAATATATTGTATTGATCATAAATCGTCTTTCGCACTGCAGTTTCATTTGAAGCCTCTACATTTGTGTTGGGTTTAGTAAATGCATGCAGCTTCTTTTTTGTGTGCGCGCAAACATTCATCAAGACCCATCTCAGAGTAGCTCTATAGAATGCACAGTTGTTGAAAAGCAGAAGACAGTAAGTGACACTTCCTGGTACTCGTCTTCCTCTCCCTCTCTCTCTCTTTCTGTTGCTCTATATTGTTCTTTGTCCAAACTAGATCAGCCCACAATCGTCCCCTTTTTATACAAAGTCAAAGTGTTTTATTTATCAAGTGCACAGTATAACACAAGGTCATTCTGAGCAGGGAAATTCTTAGGACATGGCAAGCAACAACTACGTAGTGGCCTACAAATAAAAATAAAACAACAATAGTATTAATAGTTAAAGGATCACAACTAAGGGCAAGAGTAGCACAAAAAAAATACATAGAAGTCAAACATTAGCAGCAATTCCACCGCCTTAAAATATGGGGAATATAGACAGTAAGAATAAGAGTATTAATTATAAATATAAAGTGAAGGATATATATGATCATGCGATTGAAAGAACCTCAACACCTGAGTGTGTTTCATAGACGGGAAACAGCTGTGATCGACCTATTTGCATAATGAAAAGAATTAATAGTGGACACGTATTTGTGTGTTCAGTCTCGGTTCACTTCAACTTTAGCCTATAAGTTATAACTTGTGATGGCTTTGAACACGAGGTTGTCTGTTCTGACGCACATTGTGAAAGCATCTGTACAGTTGGCAGTACAAATCCATTGTTCTGGTCTCGGTTGAGATTGTGTGAAATAGAAGGTCAGGCATTTGTAAAACGTGTTGCGTAAAATGTGGGTGAACCTTTATTCTGAAGAGCAACGTGACCTGTGTGCGTGCAGTTGTGACGTCATCAGCGAGGTAGCGTCGGCTGTAGCTCCAGCGCCATAGAGCTGCGTTTTGGGAAAGATAAGAGCTTTATTGGAACTTTGATGGAACCGCCGTCATGGTACCAAGGCCGGGGATAGCTGGCTATAACACAATGCGGGTCTATAGTTTAGTATCGTGTTAGCTGGGGCTAGCAATGTACCGTTAGCCTAGCTCCAACCATTAGCGACGTCATATTGTGAAAAACAGAGCAGGAAGAAGTAGAGAGGGAGGAGGGAGGAGAGAGGAAAAGGGGGGAGGGGTTGGAGTGGAGAAGCACGGATAGTTTTTAAACAGGGGAGGGTCGAGAAGGGCAGACATATATATGGAGTGTGTGTGCCAGCCCACAAGTCCAGAACACAGACCCAGCGCTGACAGCAACTTCCGCCCACAACAAAGATGGCGGCTCCCGTGATGGAGACATTGTCGGGGTCTTTAGGTTCTTCAGAACCAGCGGTTCGACTTATTTTATCTATTTTAATAGGTGAGTTTTCCCCTCTGCGGTCACCGGTAGCAGCTATCGTAGCCAGATAAAACGCGTGTCCCGGCCCGGCGCTGTATCGCTCACCGCTAACATGCGCTAGCTCAGCCAGGTACTAGCAGCACCGCGCACAGGCTGCACACCGAGTCGTGTCGCTTTACTACAGCGTTACTAACTAGCTTAGCTAAACCAATCACGGACATCCACATCAGTCATGTACAGAAAGACGTCTCGTTCACGGCGTGTCACCCGGTGAGACCGCGCGGCGTGTTGACAGCGGATACAGGCAGTAACTTCTGTGTGTCTGCCGTTAAGGTTAAATGGAGATAACGCGCCGTGTGCACTTGTAGGGACCGAGAGTACAGTCGAGCCGTTACTGTGAGTTCATATGTTTGAGCCGCTGTTCATTGTCAGTTGTAAATATCACGTAGCACTTAGAGCGGGGCGGTTCACGTCACAGGGTCGGTATGTCTGGGTGGAAGGGGACTGCTGTCCTCTCTGAACTTTGGTCGGACACACGTACACGTCTGATTTCCGTTTTCCTCATGACAGTTACACACGCATGCGTACACGTAGCAGCAGCAATACGATGTGGTGTGATGTGTGTTTTGCCACATTGAGACGTGCCGCTGCTTTATCTGGAGGCTGGACTGCTTTGCCACAAGGTCATTGCTGTTGACACCAAGAGCTGTTAACAATGGCCCACTTAGCTGATGTTGATGCATATAGCCTCCATAACAGTTTCTCTCTCTCTCTCCCTCCCTCCCTCTCTCTCCTGCAGGGTACCCTTGTGCCCTGGTATACAGACGGTTCTTATTCCACCAGCCTGCCACCATTGTTCATTTGTTCAACACCTTCTCTGGACTGGCTCTAGCAGCATTCAACTTTGGTGAGATGAGATCAGCAATGAATAAAAAACAATAGTGTTTAAAACAAATATTATTTCTTTCATCGCACCAATATTCGTAATTCTTTATAGGTTGTTTTCTTTTGCATACCTTTATTGTGATTTGTGTCAGGGCCTCTTTAATGTAAAGGTTACATACTGATAACATTGTACGTCAGTGGCAGCTACAAAACAGGTATGTGGTTGATTTTCAAACCAAATAGGATCCTAGGAGGAGCAAAATATAATGCAACTTTAAAATGCACATCTAATTACAAACTGTGAGCACCGAGCAACAGTCTATGTAGGTCTGACATATAAGAGAAAACTCAATAACATTGACGTTTGCCTTTTTATGGTTTTGGCAAATGAGCCTGAAGGTAACTCTGCTCTCAAATAGATTTTTCACCCAAGTCAATTTCTTAACTTTGTACAGTGGAAAAGCTAGTTGAGCTACTGTGAAGTTGACCTGGCTGAAGAGGGTTCAGTGGGGTACCAGGTGGGAGTTGGCAATTATTTCCTTATGGTGATGTTGGCATGGAAATGCCAACTGACTGGTTCCTTCAGAGAAAACACCCACCCTTGGGTTGCACATGTGTATTTGTGTGCGTTATTTGCACATGCAGTAGGCATCGTAGATTGAAGCGGAGTTAAAGATTTTGAGCAAAGTCAATTATTTGTGGAAAGACCAGCGACTTGCTCTAGTCCTGCCATGGGCGGGTTAAAAATAACCTCAGGCTAGCCTCGCAAGCCAGACAGGCGGTGTGATCAACTCATGAGACTCGTATGGCTTGCCAGGCTGCATTCAATGTATGTATTTTTCTCATCCACTTCCAACGCCAAATGTGTCCTTTGAGCCAGAAAGCGGTTTCCGAAGGACTCAAGCAGCCTTCTGTCTATATGTTGTAGCAGTCATCCCGCTCAGAAACCATTCCAAAGGAAATATTGCATGAAAATATTAAGTGTTTTCCCCACATTTGTGGCTTAGGTATGTGTAGTTATAGACCTAGCTAGGGCTGTTCGATATGACGATATATGTCGTGCGACAATATAAACATTTATATCGATATTATTCGATACTTACATGCTACTCATTTGGTATTGATGCCCCTTGAGTGTCATAGTTTCACTACGAGGTGGGAAATTCCCCAGTTCCAGGAAGGCAGCCTTACAATTTCCAACAAGTGAGACAGCATCATGAAGGGGCTTTAGTTTCATGGACTTTACAGTTTACAATGTCCAGAGGTTTTACAAGACTGTGTTTCAACATGTTCCAAAAAACCTAACTGATTTCTTGCACTATTTTCAAAGGCAATTCTGAGCCTTTTTTAATTTCTGATTGTTGGTTTACTTTAGCTTATTAATTAATATATGGTTGTTTGTCTCTTTTGGTAATGTCTCTTCTGATACACTGCTGTGGTGTGTTGGTCATGTTAAATAAAAAGTACATTAATGTAACTGCTTTGGGGTCAGTTCTTAATGTAAACATTAATATTTGTAATAATGCACCAGGTTAGAGGGTTCCTTGTACAATTTACAGCATTAGTTCTCTGAGAATCTCTTTCATATCCAAGCAAAATTGGTATTGTAACTGAAATATCCCTAACCAAATAGATATTAATCAAATACATTTGCATCAGTGATCAGTGGCGATACCCAACCCTAGAGGCGTGTGGTTATTTTCTACAAATTGACAAATTCGTCATCAAATTTACAGAAAACATACTAGATCGTGATCGTGATATGAAATTACCCACATCGTGATAGAAGATTTTGTCCATATCACACAGCCCTAGGCTTAGCCAGGTCTGTCACCCCCAGTACATGTGGATGGATGATCACCCATTGTTGAGTCACGAGGAAGTAAATATTCTACTCTGTAACTTAATAAATTGCAAAAATGGTAGAGCAGCTTTGACCTTTTTAGGCATTTAGCCGACACTCTCATCCAGAGACGCTTATTATGGGTGCAACAGTAGAATACACTTACATTTCAAACAACCAATAAGCAATGCAATTGTAGAAAGGATGGATGGATGGAGCTTCTCTCACATGGATGAGAGTGGCATGCTGGAGTAGACACGGACTGCTAACACTGATCTCTTGTTTCTTTATTCTGTTGTGGCTGCACTTGGATGTTACAGCAGGTCTGTTGCTTTCTTTCTCTTTGTGGGAAACTCTCTTCCAATCCTCTATGAAATCTCATTTAGCAGATGTATGTCATGTCTTTGTCTTACTGTCTCTGTCAATATTGAACTAAGGATGCTGTTGTCATGTCCAATCCTACATGCTTAACTGCACTTACCATCCCCCCCATCCCCCTCTGTCTCTCTCTCTCTCTCTCTCTCTCTCTCTCTCTCTCTCTCTCTCTCTCTCTCACTCTTTTTCAATGTAATCTAGCTTTAGGCACTTTAATGCCCATGCTTATGGCATTTTGATGCAGACCATGGCATGTGGACTGTGTTCTGTGTGAGGGCCACGAATCCACAATAAATGGTGGCATCATATTCTCAGTTAGTGCTGTTTCCTTGCCATGACATTCTTCCTGTGTGGAATCAGCGCACAGTGTCAGTGAACGCTGTTTTTATTGTTTTTTTTCCTCCTCACAAATGGATAAAAATAACCTATTTTGTTACAACGTAATAGCCAATAAGCTGTTGGACATTTTATTATCATGATGCAATGGGCTGTTGCAGGGCCAGCTTTATTCCAATGATACAATATATAGTATTTAATGGTGTAGAGTTGGATATTTACCTATTTGTCATAGGGAAACGTACGGCTAGTTATGTGTGGTCAAGTGAAAAACGAGACCCTCTGTCTCTCCTGTGTGGTTGTCTCACTGTGCAGGAACCGCCATGGTTCCTACACGTTCCTCCTGTTGGTTCTCAGCAGGCCTGCTTGCCTGCCTGTGCATTGGCTGCAGAACTGTTTTTACAAGTGCAGAAGTGGCTGCTCCATTGCTCTGCAGCCCAACCGTATAACTAGGCTCTTTTCCTATTCTAGGGAAGTGGAGCAAAGGGAACGTCCTGCGCTCCCATGGCTACCTATTAAGTCTTTCCCATTAGCCCACCAGCAAATGCGAAGGCATACGGAACACTTTCCTTTCCCTCCTCTTTCTCTCTCTCCTTTCTGCATCATCTCTAGTCATGTTCCCTCTTTGTTCAGATTTTCTTTGGCCCCCTGGTTCTCCCCCCTCTTGAACCGATATACATCAATGGCTCGGGCTCCAGCTAATGTTAGCTGCCTTGCCACTGAATTCTCCGTACCTCATTTGAGGCGGGCATCCCTTTTGCTAGCGGGTTTGATGAGGGCCATCTCTAAGCTGGCCAGGCCGGTGTGCTGCTGCGGACTACTTGAGCGCCAGTGGGGGTTTTCCACTCACACTTTGCTGTCATAGTTTTAACCAGAGGGCCAGACTGAGCTCCTCAGAGACAGACGCTTGCTTTTAGCTGCCTTTTCCTTTGATTTCGGAAAGAATGTCGCTCTGTAATGACATATCTATTTTATTTATTTTATTTTATATTAAGAAAGCATAGCATCCTTTGAACACCTGGATGTGCGCCGCTGTGCTATTGTGTGCCCCTCTCTGTTGGGGAGGATGCCTGGGTCCTCTGGGGATGCACAGTGAGGTGACCTTGCTAAAATGAGAGGAGGCGTGAAGGGGAGTGTGGCACGTGCTGCACAGCCATCTCTGACACAAACAGGCTCGCACGCAGACAACGTGCATACATTATGCAAATTAACGTGTATGTGAATGCACACACATACGTTAATATTTACACACAGTTTCAGCAATACAAAAACAGCACATGTATATGTCGATACCGCTCACAGTGCAGTAGAACCTTTCATAAGTCTATTCTAGTCCGTTTTACCAAAAGTAATCACTTTGACTGTGCGGCTGTCAGGCTCATTAGGAAACTACGCTTGGATTGTTTTGGAACACAGCATATGTGAATAAATATGTAATGTGCTTTGTTGCAATCTCAGGTGCATATTATCACATCTCCGCTCTCTCCTCCATTCTCCGGTTGTTTACGCCGTCCATGGCTCTGAAAAGGGAATGAAATGAACAGCCTCAACGAGGCCTTTGGGAGATGGAGAAAACCAGTGCTGGCGCAGCGGGCCGAACGGTAGCACTGGTTTTATCTGCTCTCTACCAAAGGAGCCGGAGTTGGTGGGGATGAGCTACTTCCCTGACCCGCCGGCCGCCCTGCTGCCCCGTTTGACCATCTGCGTCCCAGCTCAGCCCAACCCAATCTGGTTCGGCTCCTTTCTCGTTCTCTTTTCCATGCGCTGACATTTTTATCCTCCTATTAAAACTTTTAAGGGCCCATTATCTAAGAGGAAGGAATGCTGCTTTAATGGTGTGGTGGCTCCATGCTTAGGCCCCTTCTTTTCAGTTCGTAACCAACCAACACCGCATGCAACACGCAGCGTCAAGCGATGGGGGGGGACCGGCTCCCCTCCAGGTCGTATGGCAGAGGCTCGGCGCTGACCAGGAGCCCTCCCTTCGCTGCCCCGAGCACTCAGAGCAGACCATAAACCCTTGGCATGCCTCACACTACTTCAGCCCCATTGTGTCGGTCTCCCCACTGAGTGGACTGGAAGGTTTAAGAGAGCGGGCTCCGCTGTGTCAGAGCGCCGCGGTGAAGAGGCGGCCTGCTCGGACCTTTTGTTCAAAGGACCCCTGGCGTCGCCATCTTAGCCGCAGGACCCACGTTGCCTCTTCTTCGTTAGCTCAGGGCCTCATGTCATGTGAAAGTCATAACCTGCTGTTGAAGGTTTACTGTTTCATTTTTGCTTTGTAGGCAGTTTGCGGGTCAAAAGGAAACAAGTGCAGAACCTTTACGGACCCACGTTAGCTCCAGTGTGTATGGACCTGCATAATGCTTTTGTGGTTTTTTTGAGAGGCAGGCGTTGTCAGGAAATGGGGCTTGAGTAATAAGAAACATGCACAATTCAGTACCTCTTCATAAATTCTTCACCTGTTATCTCAAAATGTGTTAAAGTGCATAGAATGGGCTTTTCTAATAGAATGTGAGCTGGTCTGGTTCTGAGAGTGCTGCAGAAACATCGTGTTTTCTGCATTTTGTTGAAATAAAGGCGTCGTATTGCACCACCTAACTATTATTGACACTAGGAAAAATAAAGGAGTCATGTCGGCTATTCTGAGATCTATTGGCTTCGTTGAGTGTCTGTCTGGCAGGCAGGTCGTGACCTGTCCCGGGTGGATATAGCTGTGGCTACTTTGCAGTGGGAAAACTCCTACTCGTGTTCTCGGTTAATTGCAGTGTTCCTTTTTTTTATTCCCACAAGTGCAGCAGTTTTGATGTCCATTTTTCAGCTGTGTGAGAATGGGTATCCACTCTGGTCTGTCCCATGGTAGCTGTTTGAAAGGCTCCTTTGGAATGAATGAATTTGGACCATATTGCTAGTCCAGTACTTTATTGGTTTCTACATATAGAGTTATGTTTTATGGGTCAGCAACTTGTTTTAGTGGATCAGGGCATGTACAATCTGGAGCATTTTTTGTATTCTTATTTCTCTCCTTGAGTTTCCCATCTACCTCCGGATGTTTTTCTTTCTGCTTCCCATCATTTAGTAATGATAAAAACGGGAGGCCTTTGGCAACCGGTTGAAGGGAACTGCACAGGGTGCGTGATATCTGGGCCTGGCCTGGAGAAAAGGGCCGTTGTGTCAACACTTTGGCTTTTGTTGGTCCTCAGAGAGGTGAAGGCAGAGATTCTGTCCCCAGCCCGACCCGCTATTGATGGATGGGTCTGTAGCATTAGGGGAGAGGGGTTTCATATAAATGCAGGGAGAGTGGAAGGAGTTTTGGGATGCATAACGCAACCCCAGTAAGTAATCGTTAGTCCCCTGGGGTTGCTTAGTTGGTAATTCTATCCTCAGCTATGTTCATAGACGTCTGTGTCGTGCTGTGGCCTTGGATAGACAGAGAATCATGGGAAGGGACCGTTGAATCTCCCCGTGACTTGCCGTGAAATTTGCAGCACTTTAAAGAGGCTGTTCTGTTGACGCTAATTCATGGTCAGTTCACTCAGGCCTGCCGTGCCTTTGCTTTTTGCCTCCAGAGCAGAAGCACTTGCCTGGTGTTTGTTCAGTGTTGAGCTTTTGTCTACCAGCGAAGGCTGTTTCTGCAGAGCTCAGGCGGTGAAGGCTGAGCTGGTTATATGACCCTGTAACACTTCTTAACAGACTTAATGTGATGGAAAGCTTATACAAGAGATCAAAATTGCCTATCATTCTTGCATCGTCAGACTGGAAATATGTCTCTGACATCAGCACTGAGTGAAAATGCATAAAAGGGCCAGTTCCGTTTTTGGCAGAACACATGGAAAACAAGAGGGCATAATTAAAGGAGGCTCTGGAAGCAGGCGTTAAAGCGCATAAATAAATAATTAAGGATACAGTTCTTCTCTTTCTTTCTGCCGTGATTTGAAAGCCCATTTCCATCGAGCTGATTGTGTTTTTTCTTTGTATCCCCTAGGCAGGAACATAGAATTGTACAACTGTCCATGGTTGTCAAGACTGACACACTACATTTGGGGTTTAGAAGAAGGAGGCACAAGGTTATATGAGCTTACTAGGTGTTGACACATCCATCCACACTTACACACACGCATGCAAATGCAGAAATGTAGTGAAAAGTTTGCTAATTGAGAAAGTTAGACCTCCAAACACCCTTCAGTGTGACGGCAGATTTAATGAGACATCAATGGAGATGTCTTGTTGCTCACTGCCTCCCTGTTCACCAGGAGAGAAGGAGAGAGATCTGTTTGGTTTTTAATGAGCAAAGAGGGCTGGGGTTTGCCACTGCATCTGTAATGGTGATATTGTCTCAGAATGAATGCGTCAAATATCAGTCTTCTCCCCTAAAGGCAGCATTCTTTATTACAGCACAGAGCATAGCAGAGGGGCCACCATCTGTGTAATAATTCATGGCCGTCAGTTTGACACGAGGGTCTCAGTCATAGAAGTGCACACTGGCTGTCTGTTGCGTTTTGAATTATGGTAAAACATTATTGTATTGATGCCCATATTTTGATGCGGTCCCTTTTGAACTTAGAATAATTTATCCAAGGAGTCCATTTTTTCAGTGTGTTTCTCTTCTTTACGGGGATTACCTCAATAAAAATTACAGGTCTGTGGGATCAACTCCCGCTGGGAGTTTTATCCCGTCTTTAGGCAGGCTCCTTTTTATAGCCTGAAACAAGTGAGCATGTTCTAACAAGTGCTTGAATCTTTGTAAAGGGGTACTGGGCATGTCAGTCACCAGGGCATATATGGGAGTGCAGGTCTAAGTGTGTGACAGACATTTGTGCATTTTGTATTTCCCCATTACCATTATTTATTAAAACTTTTGTTTTATTTAATAGTTGTTGCAGTTACAGTTTTTCTCAATTGTTTACACACGTTTTCTGAACGTATACCTCATATTCTCAAAACTCACACACACAAAATGCAAAATGCCACACATCTCTTTCACAATTAAACTTTGCTTTAAAAACAATGTTACGTCTTCTCAAAAGGGAATTTTGTGTTCAAATGACACACAGATCATCATATGAATAGATATTGCTAAGCAGCAATTGCACACTAATGTGCTCAGTGGAAAACGCTACTATGAATATCTCATCAGTAGGCTTAGGCTTTTTGCATTTTTCAGTGTTACAATTACTACATACGTACAGTAGCCTGGTGTAAAATATTATGTTTGTATACTCAAATATGAAACAAATACACAAATATAGATAGAGAACAAACAATATAAAACAAAATAGGCCTTTTGTATATTGTAAAGAAAAAGAAAGTTTAGGCTGCGTCCTCTCTCAGCAATATAGCCGTCCATTGTTCTCCAAAACAGGAGAGCTCAACTTCGGCCCTTTTTATAAGTGAACAATTACTATAAGCAACAGGTGTTTGTCCATGTGAGGAGTCGTGTGGCTAATGGATCATTTACTGTAGGCGTAGCGTTCTGAATGTGTTTTCCATGTGAACACAAGCGCCAAATGTGGATACTTGTGTGTAGTGTTTAGCAAAAAAGTGTGATGTAAAATAGCAAACTGAGTGCAAAGCAGGAAACGTGCTTGTATTTCTGCAGACCTGGTTTGGGGGGGGTCGGCACATTAGTTTCAGATTTCCGTTTGATCGTGTAAACAATTGAGGAAAAACTGTAATAGCTCACCTCTGACTCTCTCCCGGTTTGTCTGTTCCCTTTGCAGTGCGATCCGAAGGCACAAAGGAGGGACCCACCTGCATGGACAAGAATCACGGCTGTGCACACATCTGCCGGGAGACACAAAAGGGCGGCATCTCCTGTGAGTGTAGACCTGGATTCCAGCTCACCCGTAACATGAAGGACTGCAAATGTAAGTCATCACAACCTCAAGCACAGTTTGTCTACGTGAAAACATGTGCACACACACACACACACCAAGGAGGATTTATGGGCTTCTCATAAAACAGTGATTGGGGTTGGAAACCTGCCCATGATAGATAATTGTGCTCATTCCACAAATGCCTTCCAACGGTAGGCTACCTGCATTTACATTACGTTACCAAGCCGTGGCAAATCGTCACAATAGCCCTTGTGAAGGAAAACGTGTTTATCAAATAAGGAATGATAATTGACACAACTTGGGCAAGTGGGGAGGTTTCTCGGAGGGCACTGTTCTGACGGACAGCGCACACTTCCTGTTGCCGTGCAACGGAGATCATCCTGTCAGAGCTGGGGCCAGGGCTGATGGGGGATTTGTCTGTGTTTGGATAAGGATTGGAGAAGTGTTATTCTATAGTTTTTCTGTGACAGCCCAGGAAAAGGGCAAAAGGCGTTGGGATACTAGAGTGCAGACAGGATGCCGACGGAAGCCTCGGCTCTCGCTCTTATTCACTCTGTCATTGCAGGTGTATTAAGAGTGCCAAGGTTAATGCTGCCTGCCCCTGCCAACACACAAGTGTATATGTGCACGTTAAGTCTCGCACACATTTCACTCTTCCCATCAGTTGGATGTAACTGACACCATAGTCATGTGGTGTGTATTTATGAAATGTCATATATTGTCATAAATGTTCAAATAAAGCCGTTGTTTTAGTAGCTAATTCTTCCAGTAGCACATTTTTCAGGATGTGCATTTAGCATCCTATGCACAGTGACCTGCAATGAGTCAGCAAGTAGGGTTTCAGTCTCTTGCAGTAGGAGACTTCAACAGGACACATGGCTGTTGCAGGGATCAAACATGTGACCCCTCGGTTACGGGGTTATGGGATGGTCTTTCTAACCGCTTGGCCGCTCCACTGCCCCAATGTAATTGTTTGGTCCAAAGGAGGGATGGTTTTAGTTAGGGCAGTGATAACAGTAACTACACACGCACATAGGGGCCGATCCAGACTTTAAGTGCTTAAGTCTGATGCAGCAAGGTTGCAATACTTTCCTGGTACCGGCCCCCCAAATCTTTCGTTATATTAACCACACCCACTTTTTAGAATGATTCAGGGGTCTGGACGGAACATCCACCTAGCTGCTTTCTCTGGCGTCAACATAGAGCGAGATGAATTCAGCGGTGATTGGATTGTTCCTCCAGCCAATGATATTCCAGGTCTGGTGTCATCGCTGACCAATCAAAGCAGGGAAGATGATATGTGATGATGTGTTATCCGGAAGCGCAGCTTGACACACATGGGTTTAAGTGAAGCGTAGACACAGGACAGTGTTAGCCTACACTTTGAGTTAGCTTCGTTAGCTTGGCAGATTTGACCTCCTCCTCCTCCACTGCCTCAAAACAGTTCTCTGTGTCATTACATTAGCGTTAGAAGATGTATTTACCATTTATATGTCATGAGGACAAAATCAATCAGATGGATCAGTTTCCATTGAGAGTGTGAGTTTGAAAATGCAATCAATGGAGGACCTCCAATATGGCCGCCAGAGGGAGCTTCACATCCTGTGAAAGCGCTCTTAATGCAGTCTGAGTCAAGCCCATAATATTTACATCATGGAGCATTTGGACTGTGTATTACATGTTCTGTGTATTACATGTTACTGTTCATGTGGGGTAACAACTATGTGCTCTTTGATAGTGACGTGTAACTACGGCAACGGGGGTTGCCAACACATCTGTGAAGAGACAGACCATGGGCCCAGATGTTCGTGCCACATGAAGTTTATCCTGCACAGCGACGGAAAGACTTGTGTAGGTGAGTCATCTCACCTCGGAGAGACTATCGAGGACAAGATTTGATGGAGAAAATGCAGGATCGCAAACTTTATTCACTCAGTACCCAATTCCCAAAAGCAAATGTAATTTAACATTTTAAATTACGTTTGTAATGATAACATCACTCCCCCAATACAAGAATAAAAGGCCTTCGTACCTTTATGCCTGAGCCTTTTTTCCTTATCTGTGACATACAAGGACAAAAGGCTACCACCTCCTATGCTTTCCCCTCCGCTGCTGCACCAGTAACCTCTCAGTCTCTGCATCTGTTTTGGCTTCTCTTCTTCCTGCTCTTCACTTGACACTCTGCACTCCCTCTCCTTATTCCTCTCTGTTTCTCCAGCCGTGCAGTCAGATGCAGCCCTTCTGTTAGCCCTAGGGTCGATTCCTCCACTGTGTCCCATTGGTATTACCGTTTTCTCAGTTGTTTACACACGTTTTCTGAAAGTATACCTCATATTCTCAAAACTCAAAATACACAAACAAAATACCACAATTCTCTTCTGTTAGCTCTCAAAATAATGTTATGTCCTCTCAAAATAGAAGTTTGTGTTCAAATGACACAGATCATCATATGAATAGATATTTCTAAGCACCAATTGCACACTAATGTGCTCAATGGAAAATGCTACTATGAATGTCTCATCAGTAGGCTTAGGCCTTTTGCATTTTTCAGTGTTGCACTTACTACATACGTACAGTAGCGTGGTATAAAATAATGTTTTTATACTCAAATATGAAACAAACCCAAATACAGGAATATAAATATATATTTGTATTTATTTCCCCCAGATTTCAGTGATTGTGCCTCAAGTTCCAGTTTGAGTGTGTAAACAATTGAGAAAAACTGTAACTTACCTAACCTAACCTAACCTAACCTAACCGTCCATTGGCATTTGTCAGTGTTTGCCTCAGTTCACATAAACCAAGTAAAAGCAACCCAGCGAATGAACCCAATACATCACATTGAACCGTGTTCTGATGGGTAGTTTTCCATCAAGACGGGACCAATAGTCGCTGTAGATTTATTCAACAACGAAAGTGGCCGGGTGTTTATTGGAGACTGGCCATTATTACTATTTTGTCTGCCTGTCTAACCAAAATGTAATAAATGAATTCTGTATACTGCACAAGATACAAACAGTTAAACCCAGTTAGCCAACAGTTTGCAGTGTTAATAGCATAGATGTATGAAGGATGTTTCAATGGTTGCGCGGGACATTTTTTAATTGTCATGAATGCAAATATAGTGATAGAATTAGAAGCCAGGCCTGCACAGTAGTTGCTTGGTTTCGGTGGCTTTTAAGTTTGAGGGCCTGGTTTGGGTAGTGGCTGGTTAGCCCAGTGTTTTTGGATCCCCTTTATTACCGCAGCGCTGATGAGATCCAGACCTATGTCAAGGTCTGGTCAGCCAACCTGTCATTATTGCTGTACACTGCTAGGCCAAGGGGATGCCACAAAGTTGACCGCAACCAAATTAGATGTCTTAGCCAGTCTTATTCCCAAGACTGAGCAAATCTACATTTGGCGTGCCAGATTAGGGCGCACTCGGCCAGTTAAAATCTCTGGTTTCCCCCACAGAGTCTGGGGTTACAGAATCGGAGGGAGAGCTGGTCGTCATTGGGGCGCTCCGTCTCCCAGACACTATATTAGTTAATAAAACCTCAATAAAACAAACAGTCTGCTAAATGAGCCACTGACGGGAGAATGAGTGACAGGTACTTTGGAGGACCCTCAGTAAGGCACCACTACTGTGCAGCCGGCTAGGACTGGGACTGGGTGAGGTTTCCACCATGAAAATGTGACCGTATAGCAGTGTATAAATCACTTTACTTGTGGTTTCAAAGCTTTGGTTGATGTAGCTGTATGCAGATATTTCAAGTTGCCGTGCCAGGTTTTAATACAATGATCTTACCCCACTGGCCAATGTTTGTGTTTTTTGATCAATTTCACTTGTTAGAAGATACAACAGCTAACTCCAAGACGCTGTTTTGAAGCAAGAGAGAATATTGAAACGGAAACACTGTATTGAAATTGTTTTTATTTTATTTTGTCTTCAATTTCACTTGTTTCAGGCCTTGAAACAAATGACCTTTATTGAAACCACCAAAGTCATCTGCTAATCCTGAATTAAGTTTCAGAGCCTTAGATGTCAAAATACACGATAAAAAGCACTTACTAGGTTTTAGTTTTTATTGTCTGTATGGCAATGGCAAGTAGTGATAATCACCACTCAGCCACAGTATACAGAATTAGTCAATGCGGTATTAGAGGTATCCATAGCAACCATACACAGAGAAAAATGTTTATTTAGAAACGTTTATGATTCATTGAGTCCCTGCATGCTTAATGTCAAAGGAAACATGCGCACATGATTACAAAATAGGTCTGCCTTGTCAGTGGCTTTGTGGGAAATCTGTTTGGTTCTTTCAGCATGCTGTAGCTACACTGTTCTCAGTCCACTTGGTGGGGTGTTTCATATGCATTCTGCCACATTTTCACTCATTTTATGGTGTCTCTCTTTACAATAGCGGCCCATATGCAGCTCTGTCTATTTGGAATTGTTGGTTCCTCATCCTCCCTGTCTATCACTATTTATTATTACTGTGCATACTCTGGTTGGGAATTTCAGTGTCAGTATAGCTTGCCAATGGAAGGCACACATGGAAACAAATGCAGTCACATGCACGCACGCACGCACGCACGCACACACACACACACACACACACACACAATTAAAGAAAACCTTGTTTGGTTACCCAATCAAACTTTAATTTAAAGTCACATTTTTTAACTGAAACCTTCCATCATGTGGAAGTATTCACGCTGTTAGCACAGCAAATCATAAACATTCACAAATAGCAGGCAGATGCAGACATGCTCAGGGGTTGCAATCATCTGAAGAGTTAGCCACACTGTGCCACATACAAACACACAAACACACACACACATGCGCGCGCACACACACACACACACACATAGAAAGAGAGAGAGAGATTGATGTGCTCTACAACACAAACACAAATGCATACAAACAACCACACAAACATACTCTACACATCCAGCATGCATACACATGCATGTAAACACACACATAGCCTATATGTATATGCCCATAACATAAACATACAGTGCTCACATTTCGGGTGGTCCGTGCATTCATCCTGGTGTGTTAGAGTGTCTCTCACAATGCTCTGTCTTGTACTTTGGGCATGGTGTGGAGTCGGGCATGGTGCGGGCCATCGTTTCTGGATGGTGCATATTGGGATAGTGTCATGCTGGGCTAGCCATGGCAGTCGATGTAAACTGTGCATGCTTTGAGGTCGTGTCACCAAGTTAAAGACCTGTGACTGGTTCTAATGAGTCTTGGTGACATTTGGGAGGTGTGTCAGCTCCCTCATCTGACACTGCAAGACTCAAAAGAGCTCCGGTCACGTGGAGGATAGAGTTGCCCAAACCATAGAAGTGCACCAATTCATCATTTGGTCCCAAAGTGATCTGCATTATGAAACAATGACATTTTGGAAGGCTAAAAAATACCCTCAAAAAGGCCTTTTGCCACTTTGTCATTGTTGTTAAGTTGTGTTGTTAACTGGTCAAATACAAATCAATGAATACATTTAAAAATAGAAGTGAGCTAATGTTTATTGGCTACAGAAATAGTATTTCAAGCAACTGGGCAAATTGACCCTATGGCATAGCACTTAAATTGTATGGCTCTGCTACCAACTGTCATTAGTACTTTGACATCACAACTCAACTCAATTAACAACGTTGATTCTGAAATGGTCCGACCAAAAAGCACACCCCCATATTGCTAGAGAGACTTGAATCTGGCTGTCCCTGTCTTTTGGCTTACAGTACTAACCACTTGCTCTGTCTGTCAAAGCTTGCAGCGCTCGCACTAACTAGATTACCTGTAAAGCCTCACCACACACACAACTACCCTGCACTTTGTATGCATCGTGTAGAATGTGTTTGTGCATGAATGCATGTTGCAAGGTAACACTTTTGCCTTGAGATGTCACCCTTTTTCGGGGGGGAGAAGGACCTGTCATCAATTCGCTGTTAGGATTTTGACATTTTTCACCTCCTGCCAACGGTGATTATTTGTTTAATTCGGGGGAGATAGATTTGGTATTTTGTTCCCCCTCTTTCATATTATGTACCACACCAGATTGGGTCCTGTCAGCATTGTAGAGCTCACATTCATTATTACATCACACAAGAATGGTGTGTGGTTCAAATGTATGGAGCACTAAAGCAGTGTTTTTGCAATGTGTGTATGTGTGTGTGTGTGTGTGTGTGTTTGCGTGTGTGTGTGTGCGCGCACGCACGCGCATGCAGGGGAGAGGAGTTTCCAGCCCCAGGCAGCCCCACAGCTGTTCCCCAATGGTAACTATGTGTTCCTCTGACTCCTCTGTCTGGGGGTCCTGACTGAGTCGCTGTGGGTGTGGGGTGTAGAGGAAGCTAACCTAACATACACTGATCAGGCCCCTCCCTCCCAGAGGGGCATCATCCTTCTGACCCTCGACCTCTGACTCCTCCCCACCTTCCTCTTCCCTCTGTGAATGCCCTCTCAATAACAATGGTGACTGCCCCTGTCAAACCACGCCTTTTCAAAACACAGCTGCAAACCGAGAGCTTCTGACCGGCACAGAGCAGCAGGAACATTAAACAAAGGGATAGTGATGTATCGAATAGTATCGAATCATAATAATAGGAGGCTGCCCCTTGTGCAGTCCCATCAGAAATGTCTCCCAGTCAATCCCTGTGTGATCATTCTTAAGTCTAACTGGCGTGGCTTTTAAGGACCAGACCAAGGGCTCTGGTTTTATTTGTGCTTTGATACAACTGGTATGAGGGAAATTAAGCCTGCACTGTGTCAAGCACCTGGCTGTTCCTAAACTCCATCATCACGGCCTATTAGCTTTGGGGAGGGAGCCAATGATCTGTCCGTGATTCAGCACTGCCATACAAGAGACGGAACGCAGAGTCCCTCTCCGCTATTTTGTTTGATACACTGTCCAACATTTTGTGCCCTAAAATGGTGGAAATAGTCAATTGCATGGAATGTGTCCATGCAATTCCATTTCAATGTCCCCCGTCGGTCTTTCTCATGCGGCCTAAAGTAATTTGTGTCAATAGATTTGCAGTAATATGAACAAGGGAACAACCTATTGAAACATTGCAATTCAACAATAGCCGTAATTCAGTTCAGCCCACTAATCAGGACCTTAGTTAGTTGTTATGGGTATCACAAAGATACCAGGGGAAAATGAAGACATAAATGTGTGAGGATGTATTAAACCTTCATACATCAAAGAGATTTACGATTTGATTAGACCGTGTAAGAGACGGAGAGAGGAGGGTTGCAGCCCGCTCAAGGTAAGAAGGGAAACTATCGTGTTTCCGAAGACTTAGTTGATCACATGCTACAATCTAATAGTCTGACCTATTTCAGTTATTTTAGTTGTCCTACTTTTTTCATTTAAAAAAATAATAAATAGAAACACTAGATGCAAGAGACACGTTTTGCGTCGTGCTTTGTCAGGTTCATGTGCTGTGGTACCGTGGCCCGCTGACACCAAGCTTTGTAGTCTCCTTCCAAAGCCGTACCCTTAAGAGAACATTTGCAGACCATTCTCCATGGTTCTTATTTGGTTATTGTGTGGTTTGTGTTATTGAGAGAGCGTTCACCTCAGAACCTTAGTGGGGTTTGTGTCTGAATAACCCCTATGCCTTCTGAGTAACTTTAGCTGCATGTTTGCCATTTGGTCAAGAACATACAGCATTTTCTTTCAATAGAACGATACTTTATCGCCAAGGCCGGTTATTCCCAGTGATCAACACTCCAGGAACGTCCGTCTTGCGACTTACAGCTCTGTCCACTCGTCCTTTGACGCGTTTGGTTCGGGGGGTGCATGGGGGGGTGCGCTTGTCAACAGTCTTGCTGTGAGTCAAGAACTGCTGTAGCTAAAAAAAAATCCTGTGGCTTCTGGGAGAAAGATCCTGCACACTGTCTGAACCTCACCATATGAAACGTATACTGCAGAGGGCTCAGCATCAGACCAAACACAGTACATATCTGAATCATCATATTGGGGAATATTTACAAAAGTCTGCCCCACTGCTAATTGTGGGTCCCAACCCGGTGCACCGTGGATGTGGCTGGTCCGCATCCAAAGCACACAACCCACACACATACCAGAGACTGTGTCCCTCCCTTTCTTCGCAAAGCCATAATGTCGTAAATATTTCTTTGCCCCCTTAACACATGATCATTACAGTTTGGTGAGATGACTGCCTGACTAAGCGTTTTCGAGGCATGTCCTGACACCGTCTGATCGTCCCGTCTGCCAACTCTCACTGCCTCACACTTTGCAATTATGTGAACCCACAGTGCTACACACTCCAGCCTGGGCTGTGACTGGGGTGTGAGCTGGAAGAGTCCGCTCTACCTAACAGTCTGCTGCAAGCACGCTGTCTTTCACCTGTAGAGGATCACAACCAGACTGACTACAGTTACATGTACCAGACATTGCATGTTGCCCTCCCTTAGAAAAAGAAGAAGAAGTTTACTTCAGTGCAGTTTTTGTGTACTTATTTTAAAGTAAAATAATGAGCAAGTGTACTTTTTTTGTGTACTTGAGAATCGTATACTACTTGCACGTTTAGATATGTTGAATACTTTGTGCTTTTCCAAAAAGGTACTGAGAATAGTATACTTAGGCTTGTACTTTTAACGATACTAGAAGTATGTTTTAACTATACTTTGAGTACACGTTAAGCCACAGCTAGTTCCACTACAGCACCCTAATAGTATAAAGCAATGATTGGCAACCGGGTTTCGTTATTTCATACATTGGCAGATTCCGCTTTGTTCGCGTTCGTTTGTGTGCTAAAAGTGTGACTTTGAGACCTGTTTCTCCGTGCCGTGCAAGTCAACGGGTAGAGAAACAACTAAATAAAGTTTAATCAATGGAAGATATCTCGCCAATATTTGGAGTTGCATCATGGCAAGGCATCTACACAACCCAAACCTCTACCAAACTTGAATGATGCTTTAAATGGTCTAATTCAGTCCCATCAAGTATACTGGTAGTGTACCTTGCGTTAACTTTGAAGTACACTTACAAGTATACTTTTATAAACAAAAAAGTGGGCCATTTTAATCCCAACAAGTAAAATGTATATTTATAAGTACACGTATAGTTCCCCACAGTCAGTATACTTTCTATACTTAAGGTTAACTTTTTAAAATATACTTAGGTATACTTTTCCCTAAGGGCTGTTCAGCCTGTAGCAGTTTTACCACATACAGTTACTGTTGGCACTGTTTTGCTTTGATACATAATCCCAGTCTGCAGATCAGTTCTTCTTTGAGAGAAAGGGTTTTAGCGAGCCCCATTATGGCTGCTGCTGCCTGCTGTGCAGTTTTACATTCAAGTGAAGAGGATTAGGTGTTTCCCCAAAGGGATCCTCATTCTCTATAAAACCCAGTGCAGCTGCATTCCCTCTTCAGTGCCACGTGTGCGCTGCCGTCTCCTTGCCAGTGTGTAGTCTTCGACCAGACCAGCCGTGTTGGTTCCATTTACAAGAGCTGCCAACTAGTGTCCTTCGGCCTATCGGAGAGCAGTGACGAGTTGTGCGGACGATCTGCTGCCTTACAGCAAGTTGACCGGATTTTCCCGGGTCACAGAAGGTTTTGTTTTTAATCTGCGTAATTTTTCTGGCGCGCTTGAGACCGTCTAAAAAGCTGCCAAAAACGATTAGGGCGCACACCGGCCTCTGTTACGTGAGAACACGTTTCTCCTCCACAGTTCCCTTCTTGACTGACTCCCCTCCCTTCTTCAAACCAGTCTAGCTAACACAGGGACCGGGGAGCTGAAATGGCTTCTTTTTTTTATCCCCAAAAATGCCTGGAAGGTTTTGTCGAAACCAAGTAAAAGAGGGTTTTCGCCGTATCTGTCTGGAAGTCGAACCGCCGCCCTCATGACGGGGGGTTCTACAGGGGCGTTTTGGAGGTCGTAATTCACCTTGACCAAAGAGAAGCACACACGCACACACATACATACATGTACACGCACAAACATTGACAAGCATGAACCCCTCTCTGTTTGGCTGTGTTAGATCTAACATTTCCTAATGACTCTTTCCCCTCATCATTCTGATTCCCAAGCGGCTCTGCATTGCCGTCTGTGTCAGTCTCATTCAGCTGCTGTATTTATAACTCTGCTCTATCCTGGGTTCCCTGTTCGTTCCTATCTATCACTGCAGAGCTGGATGTGCTGGAGAGCCTGCTGTGCCTCTCTCTCTCTCTCTCTCTCTCTCTCTCTCTCTCTCTCTCTCTCTCTCTCTCTCTCTCCCTGTGTCTCCCTCTCTCTCTCTCTCTCTCTCTCTCTCTCCCTCACTCTGTCTCTCTCTCTGTGTGTGTCTCCCTCACTGTCTCTCTCTCTGTGTCTCCCTCACCCTGTCTCTCTCTCGGTGTGTCTCTCTCTCTCTCTCTCTCTCCCTCTCTGTCTGTCTCTCTGTGTGTGTGTGTCTCTCTCACTCTCTCTGTGTCTGTCTGTCTCTCTCTCACTCACTCTCTCTGTGTCTGTCTGTCTCTCTCTGTCTGTCTCTGTG
>OMOT01051566.1:1972-12968 GCA_900312575.1 Acanthochaenus luetkenii
AGCTAATAACAACATCTATTGATCCGACTTTAACGAGAATAGAGTGGCGCGAATGCTGGACCCAGTCTCAAAACTCAGTCAAGCATTTCATCGGCCCAGTGAGATGATGACTAGAGCTGCAACGATTAGTCGACATAATCGATTTGATTGATTATGTAAATTCATCAATGTGGATTTTTAGCGTCCATGCGTCACATATATTTGCATTTTCAGGCTGTATCAGCTCTGTGTGTGAAAGATACGTCTTATTAACAGTCAATGATGCAATGTGGAAAGGCAGAGCTAGGTAGCAGCAGTGCTTAAAGCCTTTTCGTAAAACAGCCATATATCCATATTCTGCTATTTCCTTTGCCACCAAATGAAGTTATGTGAAGGGTAAAAAAATAAAAACTCCAATAACAGTTATACAATGTTACACAACAAGCTCAGAGTTCAAGTAGTAATTCATGTTCTCTCTCAGTTCTACTTGTACACACAGAGAATCCATGACATTTGCAGGCATGAAATTACTGAATAAAATTGTATAAATGTCTATATTATCAACTATATTATTCTACCTACAATTATGATACATATATTAGAATAGCCTTGACAGAGCATCCTCCACCTGCTCCTCAAAGACTTGGAATCCTTACGTCTCACCTAGACTGGGAGAAAAGAGAGATGGGAGGAAACAGATGGAAAACAGAGACAGAGGAAAGGCAATTTGAGATGCCTCCTACGCTCTCATATCTATCCTGCCACAGAGGTTGGAAATTTAACACACACACCACAATGAATAGGACCAGCACCTAAGGCATGGCTTACTCTCCCCTAGCCACACACTAAAAAAAGAAGGGAAAAAAAGGAAAAAAAACCTGCAGTACAAATAAAACTGAGTGAGTGAAACAGGGAGATCAATAGTATGAAACAAAAATCTAAATGCAATTTTTGGGGTATGAAAATTGTCAGATTTATAGTAATAAATGTCAATTTTGCTACTCAGTACTGCTAATAGTAATTCATCATATACCCAGTTCATGAAAGCTTTTACATTTTCTGTTCTAAACACACGGTGTCTGGTAGGTCTTTCCTAGCAAAAATGCTCTTGAGCACAGGAAGTGATGCGTTTTACGTTTCTGGTTTGTTTGGAATAAATAGAAAAATAACTGGGTTAGCATGAGCTGTGATAGCCACCATGGATTTTAAAACTCTTAAGGACTTAAGTCTTGTAAAACATCTAGACATTGTAAACTGTCAATTCCATTAAATTAATGCCCCTTCATGACTGCTTTCTCACTTATAAATCCACAGAAAACTCTCTCCCAAGTGGATAAATATGAAAACGTTGGTTGTGCGAAATCGTAGAGTTTCGAAACAAAACTGATTTTGTTGTGACATTATGGTGATATATAGATTCTCGAGAGGATGCGCCTTCCCGTAGTTTTGTTTGTGGTGCTAAACCAAAGTCATATAAGTTCCTATGTTGAATACCCAAAGGTAAAACGGTAGCACACACACACACAGATCTTCAGGACAATGTTGACTAATCTCAATTTCACACATTTATTCTGGCCATACGTCAAATAAACATGCTAACGTTTCGGCCTAATGGCCTTCATGGCTGCTCTCATGTTTATTATGGTGATATCATCCTGATTGTGTGGATATTTCCTAATTTAGCCGCATCCTCAGCAGGTGGTTACTGTAAAATGTTTGACGGAGGCTTTTATCTGAACAATGGCTTTTATTTAAACACTCTTCGTAACTCTCTTCGTAACATTGCTTGGTAAATGTTTACCGTATATGGCAGTTACTGCAACTTGAAACGCTCCAAGATTTCTCCATTTTTATTTAGGCAATATTCCTAGTCTATATTCTCCGTGGCTTTGGTGACTTTATACTCGTTTGTTACCACGCTGGTAAACAAGCGTGACAGAGATATGGCGGAAATGGAGTTGAGACTAACGGGGTTAAAGCTTCATGCATTCACGGGTAAACACATATATTAAGAGATCAATCTTGGGATTTTATGAATCGATATCGGATCATTCAAATGAAGATTGATTTTAATCGAAAAACCTATTTTTCAAACCCAGCCCTAAGCACCACTTGCAGAAACTCAACAGAAAATCCAAGGAGAAAGACGCCACAGTACTGGACACACGGTTTGATCCGTTTTGAGTGGAATTTAAAGATTTGTAATATTGACACATGTCGGCTATCGGCAGCTTCTATTCAAAAATATAATGATCTGCCTTCAAATACCCATACTGGCCGAAACATAATTTTGTCATTTTCCTTCCCCTCTCTGTCCCTAAGTACGCCCATGTCGCTCACCCTCACCTTTTCAATCACAGTCTTTTGTAAATGGCTCACGAGGGTGGGCGTCAGGGTGGCATCAGGTGGCACTGCCATAGTCTTACAGGCACAATGGTCCTTATTCTCCCACAATGCACCCTCGTGTGAAACTCGCATTACACAAACATGCCTGCTGCCGTGCATGTGTCTCTGTGACACCAATGAATGTCCTCCTCCATCTATTCTCTGATCCCTCTTTCCCTGGAGAACAGGTGAGAGTAAGATGAAAGGATGAAAGGCTTTGCTGCGAGTCACAGGGGGAAAGGGTGGAGGCTGCACACACAAACAGACAGACATCTATTTCCACACAAAATCCACAAATGCCCATTTATAATTTAAGACAACTGCTGTTATGCAAGAGCGTGCTGATTCACACGACTACATAAACACTAGACACCAATTTAATTAATTAATAAAAAAATCTAAATAGAAGAGAGCATAATCTACAAAATACAAACCAGAGAAATATACCGGTACTCTCCTCTATTCTACAAAATAGCAGAAAGGAGAAAAATCCCAGCCATTTTATGATTGCAAAGTCCACACTTGGAATGGCTTCACTGGAGAATCCTTCTTAGCAAAGTATTTGAGATTTTTATGTCGACTTGGGATCCCAGACTTGTGTATGTGGGGGGTGGGGGTGGGGATTGTAGTTGATATTCTGTGAGGGTAATTGTACTCGTTCAGTATGCCTTCCACAGGGCCGGGCTACATTTCTCGTGAGACTAAATATAGGTTGGAGAGTTGGGCTTTCTGGCTTTAGTATTCAAATAATGCTTCATAAGATAAAACGCGTATCTCACATGCAAGACTAAGAGTCAATTGAAGAGGTAGACACACACAAGTGTGTGTGTCAGACGGGTCAGAGATGGGTACATGATAACTCTGTACAACAACAATAGTGATAGGGATAGGGATCATGGGACTTGGTTTTGGACACTTACCCAATGCCAACGCCTGCCACTGTGTCCGCTACAGTTATCAGTTTGCCGATACAGTGAGTTGATTAGGGCTGGGTTTAAAAACTTAATTTTCTATTTCAAAATCGTTCTTCATTTGAATGATCCGATATCGATTCATAAATCCCGAGATCAATCTTTTAATATATGCCTTTTTCTGTGGAACGCACGAAGCATTAACCCCATTAGCCATTTCCGCCACACGTGTCTCCGTCACATTTGTTTACCAGCTTGGTAACAAACGAGTATAAAGTCTCAAAATCCACGGAGCATATAGACTGGAAATCTTGCCTAAATAAATATGGAGAAATCTTGGAGCGTTTCAAGGAGCAGTAACTGTCATATACGATAAACATGTACCATGCAACGTTACTAAGAGAGTTACGGTAATACAGAGAGAGATGTAGAGTAGTCCGGGATACGGACTGAGAGAGAGTTAACGTGTTGTGCCAAGTTACTAAGTGTTTAAATAAAAGCCATTGTTCGGATAAAAGCATCAGTCATAATCTTACAGTAACCATCTGCTGAGGATGGGCAGCACAGTGGCTCAGTGTTGTGTGTGCTGTGTGCCAACAGCAGGCCAAATCATCATCATCAATATGCTCTGTGCAACTTCGGTCAAAGTGAATGGATTTACTGTGTTAACAATCCCAAACCTCCTAAATTTATTATTATTTTACCAGAATACCTGGCCTATAAACATGGCTGATGGAAGGAGGAGAGAAGAGAGGGTGGGAGAGAGAAAGATGCCACTGGATGGATGAAGAGAGAAAAGATACAAAAAAAGTGGACAAAGGGCTGAAAGTTTGTTGGGATGGATGAAGGGTAAGATGGCTGAAAAAGTCTAGATTTGACAAAGAAAGAGTATAGAAAAAGAATAGTTAATGATGGGAAGAGATAAGGTGAAGAAAGAGAAGATGAGATTGATGGCTGAGAGCAAACTCCAGAGCAAACCAGTTAACAATCCAGTCACACGCTCGCACTGCAACTGGGACTAAGTGGGCAGGCTTTCAAACAAAGTGTAGGAGTGCGTGTATGTGTTGCATGTGTATCCTTCACGCTGTATGCTACGGGGTGTGTGTGTGTGTACACGTCTATGGGTGCAATGAGTGTGTGTCCGTGCCCTTTCATGATTGTGTGTGTGCGTATGTGGGAAGACTAATCGAATATTGTGGTGAGAGTGCAAAGGGGCATTCAAAGGCACAGTCCCTCCCTGTGGGGGAAAGAATGTTGTGGAATTTGTTTGCATCCATGCAATAACAACAATAACAGGGAAGTAAAGAAGTCTTGCCCACATCCAGTAGCATTGTAAGTAGGTGCCGGACCGAGTCGCAAACCACAACATTTTTTAAGTTAGTCCACACCAGTGTTACGCCCCATTGTAATTGTGATGCTAAATTAAACAAGAGAATCACGATATGCAGACAGAGCTTTTATTTTTATACTTGCCAAGAACATACAAAGAAATGAAGTGGGAAGTAAGCAGGGATATTGCTGAGACACACACACACACACATGTTGGCACCTCCACTAACACAAAACAGTGCTTGTTCATTGAACGAACAGGACAGGGAATATAATGTTTGTGTGTGTGTGTGTGTCTTTCCTTGTTTGTTGGTGTGTGTAAAGGGGGGTCTTTTAATAATTGAGCCGTTAAAGTGAGCAGGCTACAACTTGAACTTAATCTCTCCTTTTCCTCCCTGCTGTCACATTATATTACACAACCCATCTATTCAACACACACGCCAGCTCAGAGTTTCAGATGAGACACACTCATCTTGGGTCTGGTTCCTTGAATAACTACATTGACTTGGAGAAGGAAATTGAAAAGAACGGCCATGGGATTGGTCAGTACATCCTTAAACAAGACAACACACACGCTATCAAGTCGCCTTGAGATGTCGGCTCTGAACCTGGTTTCATTTTTGGAGCTTGCTATTCAAATCAGGCTCTTTCCCTGACCGTTCTGCCATCTTATTATCCAGTGGAGCCACAGAGGTGAAGGCTTGGGACATGATTTGCTCCTCTGCAAAGCATTTCTCAAATATTTTCATGCCACAAACGGATGCAGCCAGCCAACAGCCAATTATTCTTTGAGAATGCTTTCATGGACCCCCAAATTGGCACGTTAGCCCACAAACCGCATTTGTTAAGGTTTTGTCCCAGGGACACAAAGATTTTAATTTAGTGTTGAATGATAAGACGGTCTCCACTATACATGGGGAGAGTGAAACCCGGGATTAGAATAATCTTTTATGTTATACATTCTCCAATTGTAATCATTTCTAGTGTAATTACTCATCATACATTTTGCTGGGGAGAATTGTGCCTGATCCTAAAAATAAAAACAAGACAATCGTGTTTTAACATCCAGTTCCCCTTCACTCCAGATAAATGTGATACTAGCTCCCTTGGACTAAAGTTTAACATTTACTTGGCCTTTCTTTTTCAAAGATCTACAAAAACAAAAGTTCGACTAAGTAAGAATGGGTGGCTCATTTATGCTACTATACATATACTTCTTACATTATACTAAATCTGGAATGTTTTGATAGACTGGGAAGATCAAGTGTGCAAACAAGAACCAGCAAATTAACAGGACAAAAAGGTTTAATCAAAACACACACACCCCACAACAAGGTACATTTCACTTCATTTTGACAAATGTTCAAGCCATTTCGCTCAGTTTAAAAATCTAAAGCTGACAGAAGCTGCTACAGATCTTGTTTTATGGATTTTCAGTAGCCCACTACAACACATTACACACTCAAGCCATCTCTGATGTTCCACAAGCAGATTGAGAGCAGATTGTTTCTACACCTGAAGTGAAATATCGCTCAGATATATAAACTGTTTGTTGGTGTGCATTATTGTATTTCATTCAATATCAACACACTTGAATAGAAAATGTGTTAAATAATAATTTATCCTTTATTGTCACACACATGCACAGAGCACCGCACACACTTAGTGAAATTATTCTCTGCATTTAACCCATCACGGATCCCCCCCGGATACACACAAGTAATTGCACAACACACACATGCTAGGGGGGCCCGGAGCAGAGGGCTGCCATTATGGCGCCCGGGGAGCAGGTGTCTTTGGGGTTAGGTGTCTTGCTCAAGGACACTACGACAGATTTATCCCCGGGAGGAGCTGGACTCGAACCGCCGACCTTGCGGTTGCGGGACGGGAGCTCTACCTCCTGAGCTACTGCCGCCCCCTCAACAACAAATGTGTTGTCCTATGCATTATTTTTATTGTAAGTGCAGTGCATTAAAGAATGCAATTGTGAGCATCAACATATATCTCATATATCTTGTTTACAAAATACTGTATTACTGCAAAGTCAGTGCACTATAACATATACACTTACTAACTCCTTTCCTACAAAATAAAAACATAAATACAAAATAAAGTAAATGCTGTTTGGTGTGAGCCTTACAAATAATCAAACAAAGAATCATATCAGAATACAAAACAAGAAGCACTTGACTGGCTAATGTACTGCCATAATCACCATGATATATTAAACATAACCTACTATGCTAATAAGGGTATTAATTATGCAAATGTATGCATTAATGAGAAAATATACATATTTCTCTTTCAACATACTTATCTTCATATAACACATGGGTGGCATTAAAATTAACTATCATAAACAGGGGGGCAGGGATTAGCACATGAACGCCGATCGCGGAAACCACGTGGCCGGTTGCAGTACTGCAGTTATGGCCAATTTTCTTTTTCGGCTATATACATTATGTCACACAGACCCATACCAGTGATCTTTTCATCTGCAATCCCACAATACTTGTGTGGAGAGAGGAAAAAGATTTGCATTTCACTGTTGACCATTACCACCACACAATAGCATCAAAGCAAATGCACGCGCATTACATGCTTTTAGGTAGGGGATACTAACTTTGGCCTAACACCCCGATCTATGTTTGGAGCCACCAATTTTTGAACCGGGTGAGAATGGTGAGCCATAAGCCGGTTCCTCTCAATGTTTCTTCCTGCTAAAAGTAAGCGAGTTTTGCCTCGCCACTGTGCTCTTGCTTACTCTCTGGGATTTAGGGCCAGAGTTTCATTTGTACAACAAATAAACTTGAATTTCACTTGCCTATGAGACTAAAAAGTATTTATCACAGAACTCGGTGCTAGGGTGACCAGACGCCCATGTTTTTACAGGCTGGCCCCAGCTGGTGATTGTCATTTTTACCGTAGGAGCACAGGGATAATATCCTGCCAGGCTGTCTGGATGGGATTAATATTGCAAGTCAACATTGGTAATGTGATCTAGTAGCCTACATTATGATTTTAATGCAATCTGGACGACATATTGTATTTGAATAATTGATTTATCCTATAAACGACTATGGGTCATATAATTTGTCAGATTCCAGAATACGCCTACTGTGCAAAGTATTTGTAATTTCTTAATCACATAGCATCAATACGGACGGTAGTAGAATTGACAGAAGACATTAGCTGAAAACCAGGTTATTAACGTTGATCCGGGATTGTAATTACTGATTCACTCCGGTAAAAACGATGTTACCAGACCTCCTCTAGTAACATTAAATGTCAATCATTTTCTCTGGCTACTCATTTCCGTCTTAAATTACCTACCTACTAGAGGTAGTGGGGAAATCGATTCATGTAAGAATCGCGATTCTATTGTCTACGAATATCGATCAATTCACAAATTCCCCCAAATCGATTCTTTTCAGTCCTTTTTTTGCACTAACGGTACAGACATGTCTGTTTGCCGGCGGTCCAGCAGAGGGCAGATTTCACCTTCGCTCTCTCTAATGTTATTGTGTTACCAGTGATGTCAATAAAGCATTTTGGCCTGAGGCAGGAAGCGCGATGCGGCAGCACACTACGATGGAAGAAGAGGTAATCCAACCCGCTCCATCTGGGCTGAAAGCGTCTGGGTGCAGTTTGGATTTTACGGCAGGGTACAAATAATTCTGACAAGATGCACACGGTCTGCATACTTTGCCATATTGTACTAAAATAGTAGACCGGCGCATATATTTAGCACTGTGTTACCTCCTCCAGATCTGGTTAGTGTTGTAACATCTAACTTCATCTATCATCCGGTTAGTGTCTGGATATCAGAAGTCAAAACACGTCTCTCTCTTGGCAGGACATTTATTACTTCCGTGACAGTAGTGCAAAGAACAGCAAGTATAAGGAAAGTGTAAAGCATGGTACATTTCACTGGGCTGTCTGGCTTCATTAGCTCTACCGACCGCTAAACACAGACTTTTTCCTGCATGTAGAAAAACACACATGGGAAACATGGCTCCTCTCGCTACCCAGAATGAAACACTTAAAGCGACAGGCACAATTTCCAGCACTTGCACTGTCCTACACTATTATCAATACAAATCTTTTTCACTTACAAACTGCTCTGACCACTGTTGTTATTCACTACCATAATGTGTTATTATGCAGATTAATGTACGTATGATATGTGACACAAAAACGCTGTGGATATACAGTACCAGTCAAAAGTTTGGAAACACCTGCTTAAACCAGTTTTTTATTATAAAAAATGCTTTAAAATGTATACTTTTTTGATATGAAAGATTCTACAGGTCCTGGAGCATCTGTTAAGATAGAGGTCACCATGAACACCAGTACGTACCAATATATTTAAAACAAATTTTCATTCAGTTTGATTTGACATCTGGTGTTTCACACAATTGCAGCATAGCAACATCTGTATTACAAGGAGCATATAATCAGCGGCTGGTAGAGCAGTATCACTTAATATTAATGGGAGAAGTCGGTTGTTGCAGCAGCAAACGTAATAGGATTCAGCAAAGGGAAAAGGAAAAACAGAGTACGAAAACACAATTGAAACGAAGGAATAAAAGGAAGATAGTGCATTTAAGCACAGCTTGGTGCCGATAAAATGGTGAAAAACAGTGCAGGAGCTGCTGCATCTGAAATTACAATGAAATGAAGTCACTTGAAGAGAGTTTTCCCTGGTCAACAGTGTGTAGTCTCGATGGGCAAGTTAAGCAAAATGGCAACTAGGAAGCATGCAAATCCTTGCCATGCTGCGCCACTGAGCACTCACCATTAGAAACAAATGAGGTGACCTTTGAGTCCGTTCACTGCGTCCATAATTTTTTACGGTTAATGGTCTTAAAGCATTATGGAGTTACACTCATTAATATGCAAATATATGCAGCAAGCTGTTCTACAATCTAATCAGATAACCTACTCTATAGGGTGAGTGTAAGTATAACGTTTCTATCATGTATTGTTCTTGAGTTATTCTATTCACAAGAATGTGTCTACACACAGACAGCTAGACAACATAATGTTCCACATACCATGTGCCATTCACTTCAGTTACAAATCATTTAGTCATATATAATGCAAATTATATCTTCATTGTTAGTAAGTCTTATACAAGTATCGCAGTGTGCCTCATCCAGCAAGCATTTTACAGACAACGTGCAGAATGTGGCAAAGTCCAACCACTTTTAAATTAGGCCTGGGGTTGTTGTTTGTTTTTTAACCATCTTCATTTGAATGATCCGATATTGATTCACAAAATCCAGAAGCCACCAAAGCCACTGAGAATATAGACTGGGAATCTTGCCTAAGTAAATATGGAGAAATCTTAGAGCGTTTCAAGGAGCAGTAATGGTCATACGGTAAACATTTACCACACAATGTTACTAAGAGAGTTACGGTAATACAGAGACATGTGTAGAGTAGACCGATATACAGACAGAAAGAGTTAACATGTTGTGCCAAGTTACTAAGTGTTTAAATAAAAGCATTTTTTCTGATAAAAGCTTCCATCGTCATTTTACAGTAACCATCTGCTAAGGATGTGGCTAAATTAGGAAAGGACTATCCACACAGTAAGGGTGTCTTCAAGACAACCGGGAGGTGGGAAACGTCCTACTTTTAAGTTCCAAGCTCCGCCCTTGTGAGTGTTCAAGTAGATCCAAGGAGGAGCTGGGAGCTTTTTACACATAATTTCAAGCATTACATTACATTACAGCATTTAGCAGACGCTTTTGTCCAAAGCGACTTACAATAGTACATATTTCGTCAACATTAGTCAGACCAACTATACAATGCATTCTTTCATCAGCTAAACACTTCAATAGGAACAAGTAGCATGAAACATTTCAATAGGAGCAGTAGGGGGGGGAGAGTAGAAGGAGGTATGTTTTAGATAGGTCAGTTCAGGTCAGTTCAGGTAGGGTCTAGGTGTAGTCAGAAAAGATGGGTTTTTAGTCTCCTGCGAAAGATGGGTAGTGATTCAGCTGTCCTGACTGAAGGGGGGAGCTCATTCCACCATTGCGGTGCCAGGGATGCGAAGAGTCGAGCCCGTGATGAGAGACTTCCAAGCCCACGCAGCGATGGGGGGCTAGGCGACCCGCAAGAGTGGAGGAGCGGAGCGGACGAGCTGAAGTTTGGAACCTGACCAGGGATTGCAGATAAGGAGGGGCAGTTTCATGTATTGCCCTATAGGACAGTACCAGTATCTTAAATTTGATGCGCGCAGAGATGGGAAGCCAGTGAAGTGACCGGAAGAGGGGAGTGACATGGGAGAATTTCGGTTGTTTGAAGACCAGCCGGGCCGCAGCATTCTGGATGCGCTGTAGAGGGCGGATGGCAGATGCGGGTAGTCTGGCCAGAAGAGCGTT
>OMOT01051597.1:5104-18624 GCA_900312575.1 Acanthochaenus luetkenii
CAAGGAGGAGAAGGCCCACCTGGAGGTCCTGGAGGAGAATCCCATGTCCCCCTCCTCCAACGCAGCCTCCCCCTGCTCAAGCAAGTCACGCCCCGTGTCCCCGGGGGACAGGGCCAGCTTTGTCACCCAGCTCACCAGTGTGGCCAAAACTGTGCTAGGGCCTATGAAGGTGGGATCCCAGGAGGGGGCCAAGGGAAAAGACACCCCCAAGGCAAGTGAGGAGAGGCGAGGAAGCACAGCAGGAAAACCTGAGGCTTCTTCTGGAGGCGGTCGTCGGGGGGCCCAGACGGCATCCACGGGCACTGCTGGCGCAGCCCAGTCTGATAAGGCCATCACACGGAGCTCCAAGCATCATTCATGATCTGGGGGTATGGGAAAGGGTTGGACTCCCCTATACAATGCCTTTTACGTTTGAAGGAATACTGTAGCATCATAATGACACATATCGAGAATTGATAAGAATTTCCGCCCTTGAGTGACAGGGAAACATAAATGCCTAAACAAACCACCAAATAGACATGTAGACAAAAGAGATGTGAACAAAGGTGCATCCGCTCATGTGTGTACATGATGTCATACTCTAGGCCTATGTATGTACTGTCCGTCACAATGTGTTGTATATAGTTAAAAAAAAGAAAAGCATATGTCTTAATGCATGTTTGACATTGTACATGGAAAATGAAAGAGAAGATTTAAAGAGATAAAGATAAATATAAACCAGACCTTATGGTAGTGAACACTGTGAACAACTTTTCAACAGACCACAAAATGCATACTGTTACTGCACGTGAACAGGCGGGATTCTGTTATGAATGGGCATTACTCAATCACGTCAGTCACCAGTCACCACTAAGATCAACTCCAGTGCCATCTTTTAGTTCAATTGAAATAGTCAAACTACAGCACACGTTTCCTTAAAACCCAGTTACTCAAAGAGTTCAGGCACGGCGAGAGTTGTCATGTAGTGAAGATTAGACATAACAAACAGTCTGTTGCTAACATATCGCAAACAGGATCAAGGTACCAAAATGCTTGCAGTGACCAAGAGAGAATTAGAGGATAAATTGGTTTGTGTCTGATCTGTTTAAGGGCTGAATTCCAGTGGATTCGAGGTGGACTAGAGGAACTTGCACAGGGACACTATGCAATGTGCTTTTGATGCCACTTTTGGTGTCCCCACTTACTAAGTTTACATTGTGTTCAAGACCAGAAGATAGTAGTAGAGGTGGGAAAGGGTCGCAATAAGCAAGCAAATTTTGTTTTAAAAGTAGTCTTCGTTGACCTTTGTGAAATGTGCAATTATATAGTCTATGAAGTGAATACATTAGTGTGCCGAGATGTAGGGGAGGCTTTGTATGCATTCATGTAAGTCTGGTCAGGCGATGAAGCGCACAAAGAACCATAATGAGACTAGCACTATAGAAACGTAGGCTAGAAATGCTCTTTTTCTCGCTCCCTTCTATGTATGAAAAATTAGTGTTGTATAATGTAACGTGTGAAGGAAAGTGCCAGTGTTTTAATTTAGGGACAACGTGTTGTTTACAGTGATATTTATAATAATATGCAATCCTACAGTTCCCAGTTACAGTAGAACTGGGTGCCCTTGTCAGTGATACAGTGGTAAGCCACACACACACACACCCAGGATTAGGTTTCTTGAGAGCATCTTAGTGGTGAGACTGTATTCGTGTTCCTATGTACTAAAATGATCTTGGTATCTCTGGGACACCGCGTGAACAGCAGCACATGACACCAGAAGAGAGCTCCTGAGGTGGAAATGAATGGTCAGCTATAAGGATAAGGATAAGTCACTGATTAGCGTACATTTTCTGACAAGTCAGATACCTTCTGCCTGCAGATCTGTCCATTTCATACACTATAATGGTGATGTATCGTTCTTTTTTGATGAAACTTTTCAGATCAATTTCAGATCCGTTTTCCTAGACAGTCTTAGTTTAAATGACATTAGATCCATGCTCACTTCATCCATGACGCTGTGTTGATTTTAACAGAGAAGGACCCCATGTTTAGATGTTAAATGCCTGTGTTTTTGTGTGTGCAATGATGTGAGAAAAGTGCACTTTATTTTGTGTCAAATATGTTTATTTGTCTATTTATTACACTTTTTATTTATTTATTCAAATGTTTTTGTATGTCACCATGAATTTCTGCTTTGCTACTGAAATTAGTTGTTTTTGAAATTTCTGAATTTCACATCAAAAATGATAAATCTACCAAATCTGTGTGGCTGTTCCATTTTGTGAGGTTTTAACCCCGTCATTCCATAAGACTGAGAGTTGAAATATTACTGTTATGTCCATCCTTGTCCAAGTGTATGACTTTTATACCACAACAGCCATCTCTATTTGTTGTCCATTACATTGCAACATATTCCCAAACCACCGTTGTGAAAATCGAATGCGAAAAAAGCCTATAGAGCAGAAATGTAATAAAATGCAGAGAAATCCCTAATTTTGTTTGGCTTTTTCTAATAGTGGAAACAATACTGTTGTTTTTATACTTATGTTTAGATACTGTATAGTCTGGGATGTCGTGGTGTGTTTTTTTGCTTTGTTTTATTATTACGTATTAATTGAAGTTTTATGTATAGACTTGCTTTCTGTTTTGCCTCTTGGCCAGGTCGTCGTTGTAAATGAGAATTGGTTCTCAACTGACTTATCTGGTCAAATAAATAAAGGTTAAATACAAATATATCAAGCAACATCGTATTTAGGGCACCAGGGGCGAGGCAGTCGGAGCGGAAGTGTAGGCCGACGCCTTACCTTGGTCGACAAGCGGCTAAGCGGCTAGCGCGATTTCCCATTGGCCGCAAAGTAGTAACGTCTCCTGCAACTAAACAAAGCAACGAATGGTGTTGAGATTCACCTCTCGACAGACTGCATCGCATAAACGATTTGCACGTCTGTTATTTTAGGGCGTAGAAACGTACAGAAAAGACGGAGAACTACATAGTAGCATGTCCCAACGGTTGAGTAGGGAGTAGACATGGGTAGGTTGAAATGCAGTTTGTGACTTCGCTAAAGTATGAGCTCAGGCGCATGATAGTAACTACCGCCGAATTTAAAGTAATGCGGTAAGTAACCACCGACATGTTTTCCACAGTAGCCTGTTACGCTGTAGCTAGCTAGGTTGTTCCCTTTGCTGGAGATGGAACATTCCAACTAGCTAAAAGCCTGCTGGGTAGTGTAGTGAATTGACGCTTCCTACAACATATTTCACAATCGAAGCCATATGCCTTTTAGGTTGCTTAACGCTATACGAAGAAACCTCTCACACGTTGACTCAACGTAAGGGTTGACGGAAATGACGTCACGTCGGCTCCCTATTATCAATGGACAATCGTACGATGAACTTATGATTGGTCCTCTGTTGGTCAATCACAGTGGCGATATTACGTTGTCAGGAATATGAACGGAAGTGAGCTGCTAGTTCACTTATAATGGCTCAAATTCATTGCTACTCTTCGAGGACCGAGAGCGACTTATTTGACACCAACCGAAACAGACCGGCGCCTTTGCGGGAACTCTTTTAGTGTGTTGCTTGCTCTAAATAAAGGATACAGCACGACAATGTCTGAATAAAGGTAAAATGAGAATATGATATGTTCATAACACAATAGTTCGCTGCCATTAGCTAAGAGCGGATGGGTTACCATGGAGAACTTGCTCTCAGGTAGCTAGAAATGCAGTAGAGCTGTAAATGTGTCAGTGCTGCTTATTCAATCGTTTGTAATGACAATGGGCTTTTTATCCTCTTGTCATATAGTTGTTAGATATTAAATTCGTTGAATTCTGTTACTAGGATAGTTGTGACATAACGTTAGATCAAGGAATGAGCAACTTATTTAAGTGTTGAACTTTAGGACACTCACAGATAGGTAACTGCGTACTCTGCCTTTGTGAATGTCTGACTGACCATGAAAACTAACCCGGAACTGAGAAGCTCATGTTATAGTGCTGCTCGTTTTAACATTTAGTCCTTAAAATGCACTAGGCACTAAAAACTAGTCACTATTCTTACTCACTAATGTCACTTTATTTGTAACTAAAAATCGTTACTAGCTCTTTTTAAATAAGCACTAGTCACTTTTCTGTTTTTACTAGTAACTTTCTGTTCTTAATAGTACTTTTTTGTGTGTGGATTGAATCTAATGGGGTGATGCATTTTATATATCAACTTTTCAGCACTCACTTGTAACTATTTAAGCACTAGTATCTAATCCCGTTCTACTAGTTACTATATTTTAGTCACTAGCAAACATTTCGTAAAGACTAGTCGTTCTTATTATTTGCACTAGTCACAAATTAATAAGAACTAGTAGAATTGTATTAGTCACTAGAAAAGTTTTTTTTAAATAGTCACTAGTTAGAAAAGAAAAGAAGATATCAGTGAGGGGGGGAAACTGCTAACATTTTGGTTGTATATAGCTGAGTGTGTTGTCTTTCCAGACATTCATCAATTATTCTATAATGTGTTGACCCAGCGATGCCCTGCTGTTGTTGGATAACTTCAGAAGTCTTGATATACTTGGCATATGATGTTTTACATAGCATATAGATGTCTACTGGTATGTTTGAGATATCTGATTGCATCTAGATATCTAATGGATTTTAATTGGATATCTAATTGTCATATTAAGACATCGTACTATTTTTTTTTAAAGTATAAATTGGAATAGTGACTAGTAACAATACAATACGTTTAAATGTTAACTAGTAAATACAGAAAAGTGACTAGTAACAGCCAAATTAGTGACTAGTGCTTAATTAAAAATAACTAAAATTACGTTAGTGACTATTAACTGGAAGAACAGTGTCCTCAAGGTGACATCTTACAGAAAGCAGACCTAATGAATGGGAATTGGGACACCAGAAATGGAATTCCTTAAGTCACAGGGTATTGTCACATGGTTTTCCTCTTTCCACATCCACATGGAGAATTATTGACTTTGCCATGGTTAACATTAACTCTACGTAGGACATGTCCTTTTCAGGGACAGAATTTGGTCAACAAAACCATGTTCCAAGACAAAATAATTGAATTTAATAATATGATTTACTTGACTGCATTATACATCCATAGTGTTATGTGTAGAATAATAAGAATTGGTCATGTTGTTCATGTTCCTCTCCTGTTTCATCTGCATAGGTTGCTATGGCGATAAGGAACATTTCTCCACACTCTGTGTTGGTCAACCTCAGTTGTTATGAATCCCAGCTCCTCCTTCGTGCGCTGTGACGGCCAATCCCCTGAGGATGACCATATGGATGACTGGCTCTACCTCTCCACTGACTCTATTGGACCCCAGGGCTTGGACGTGAGCAGGGAAGACCAGGAGGCAGAGGACAGAGGCAAACTCAAATCCAAGTTGGTTTCAGCATGGAACAGCGTCAAATATGGTCAGTTTACGTATCCAACATTGTAACTGGCGTATATTGTTACTGTGTTGTTTTATCTCAAGTGCAGTTCTGTTTGTCTTCTACAGTTTTGTGTAAAAAAAAAAATTTCTCTTCCTTCACCATATCAGGCTGGTCCTTGAAGCAGAAATCCCACTTTAGCAAAAGCTCTCCTGTGACTATGCTTGGTCACTCCTACCTGCTCAGTCATCATGGTGAGGTCTGCCATCACTGCAGCATGCTTACATTTTCAAATATTTGGTTTTAGCAATAGGCCCTAGTAGGAAATTATAATTCAAGCTCTGTTGCTGCTCTATTTTATGTTTGTCAGTGGAGAGGGAGCGTTTCCATCACTCCTTTGCATCGCTCCTGTGGTTGACGTATAGACGGGGTTTCCCACAGCTGGGAGGCTACTGTCATACCACCGACAGCGGTTGGGGTTGTGTTCTACGCACTGGGCAGATGCTGCTGGCACAGGGCCTGCTCCAACACCTGCTGCCACCAGGTGACGACGCACAGGCACACCACAATATCACATATCTCAGTTAAAGGCTCCACAGTCCATCAGTTATGATTATAATTACATACATCTTTGTAGACTTTGATGAATTTTTTTTTTATATCCCACTTTAAAATGTGGGTACATTATGCTATAACCTTACCATGTTTACAAACAATACAAGTGTAATGAAGTCATTTGCAGCTTAAAAATGCACACAGTATATACAAGAAGTCATAAGTGGGGACATTTACTAATGTTATTACCATGGATTAGGGTAGACCATTAGGTACTTGTGAATGTGAACTCTTTTCCAAGGCTAGAAGTCAGAGAACCAAGACAATAATCCACACATATTTGTGCTTCAGAGCTGTACAATGGTGTGACATCGCACCAGGGGTGGAAAAACGACCAAAACATCCTACTCAAGTTGAAGTACTGTTACTTTGCTGAAATTGTAGTTGTCCATTTAAAATGTGCTCATTTAAAGCTACTAATATGGACATAAGTTCACAAATAAAGTGAATAAACAAAGTAAAGCATGAATTAATACAATCATTTATTGTGTGATAGGACTATAGTAACTTAATGATCTGTGATAAAAATTATTGTATTTTTTTAAAAATTAAAATTACCATCTCCATAATTAAATAACATTACTACATCCGCATTTCTTTGGCTACTGGCTAGCTAGAGAAGCTAGCACATTTGCTAAACTACAACCTGGCAAGATATGTTATGGATAGTTTAAAAAACAAACTAAAACAAATGCACAAAGCGCTACTCAATTACAGTGACAAGAAGAATTGTAATTTGTTACTTCCTCTCTATTATGGGATGTAACAAACATTTTACTTATTTCAGGATATATGGGACAACAGTGATTTTAATGTTCACTAAAACTAAAAACTAAAGCAAACTGTCAAGGGCATATGATACACTTATTTCAAAGTAGAAACTTGCCTGATGTCTGAGTTTCTTGTCATTTTTAAATGTTATATTACTTAATCATTCCATCATTTCCAGGCTGGACTTGGTCTTCAATCCACCATGCGGTCAAAGATGACATGGATCTCCCAGAGACTCGTCCAGCAACCAACAGCGACAGTGAATGGAATTTTGTGGAGGGGCCTAAAAAGAGGGGTCGAAAACTGAGCCTAGGTTCCCTTCTGGACAGACGCATGGAGTCTACGCACAGACGGGTGATATCATGTTTTGGAGACCATCCCAAAGCCCCTTTTGGGGTACACCAGCTGGTGAAGCTGGGGAAAAGCTCAGGGAAGAAGGCTGGGGACTGGTACGGCCCCTCCATTGTGGCACATATCCTCCGGTGAGACTTGTAGTGATGAAATACCGGCCCAGTCATCCTAACCATCTACTATTAAGATATAACCCTCCTTTAGTGATGTAGTGATGTTTTTGTTTCAGTAAAGCTGTGGCAGCATCAGTGGAGGTTCCCAATCTGGCCGTGTATGTTGCACAAGATTGCACCAGTGAGTACCTTTATTTACTCTCTATTCTTGGGGGCATACCAAATGCAGCTGTGCTCAGAAACAGACATTTCTTCTGCCACCTATATAAACAAAGTAGTGTATCAATGTTGTACACTCATTCAGTCATTCCTTCATATTATAAAGGATTTGATTCCAGGCCAGCAGGGGCACACATGGCCTTAAAGGAATAGTTCACCCCAAAATGAAAATTCTGTCTTTATCTCACCCGTGTCAGTCAAAACCATTGAAGTTTGTAGGACCATCAAACACGGAGCGAGTTAGCCGCCATAATTCCACCAGCCTTCTCCCAAACAATTGAGGTTGTTGGGACCATCTTTTTATAGTTTTTGTTGTTTGTTTTTAAGCATAAAATAGTTAAATTAGTTTTCTCCAAGCAGCGTAGTGAGTGAGGAAAACGTAGGAGATAATGAGGTAAATATTGCACTTTTGGACCAACAGTGCTGTTTGGATCAATTTTATGGTATTATACTGTTATTCTTTTATTTTTTGAGCTGTAAAATGATGATCCTGCTAACTTCAATAGTTTAGAAGAATGCTGAGATGGAACTATTGGGGCTAACTCGCTCTGGGTTTGGCGACCCTATGAACTTAAGTGGAGTTTTGACTGAAATGGGGGTGAGTGGATAATGACAGAATTTTCGTTTTGGGGATGAACTATTCATTTAACCACATGGACATGTCTGGGTACTTTTTACCAGTGACGTGAGTTCCCCTGTCTGTCTCTTTATTTTCTATGTGCAGTCTACATAGAGGATGTGAAGAGGTTGTGTGAGCCTCTCTCTGGCGGCTCCACGGGAACCAGTCAGTCCTGGAAGTCTGTCATCATCCTGGTCCCTGTGCGACTTGGAGGACAAGACCTCAATCCCACTTATATCGCTTGTGTCAAAGTATCCAGATCTCACGTGTACACACAAACAGCATTTTGTTTTACTCTCATGCATTCATTCTTACATGCAACAAAGCAATTTATGAGGAAACTGTGCTTTTAGAACAGTGGTTGTCAAAGTGGAAGGGGTTCCAGGAGTCCCCAGCAAAAGTGTAATAATAATTTACGATAATTGAATGCATGTGAAAGTGTCCCAATTGCAGAATGTATGAGAATGTCTATTCTATCTAAAGGTTTCATTCTCGCCATTATTGTTTCCCCACATATAGTGTAGACAGTTATACAATTCAATACTAAATCACCAACAGCAAATATCTTCCTGTATTTGTTTCCCTGGGACAAAATCGTATGAAATGGGCGGCCCATGACACAAACCATTTGAGAACCCTTGCTCTAGAGTAGAAAGCAAGGGTAAACTGAGTGTGTTGCAAGTACAAAGAACAAAAACCCATTCCTCGCTCTTCCATAGAAACTCTTGACGTTACAATGCTGCATTGGGATCATTGGGGGAAAACCGAAGCACTCTTTGTTCTTCGTTGGGTTCCAAGGTATGTACAGTATGTTGCACTGGTGGCCTCATTATTATTATTATTCTGCTCAGTTGTTTGTTGTCAGTCCTTTCACTTGTTCTTGCTCTGGCCTGCTGTGCTATAGACGACCATCTGTTGTACCTGGACCCTCACTACTGTCAGTCCACAGTGGACATCACACAGGAAAACTTTCCCTTGGAGGTATGAGGAAGTGCTAATGTCTTCCTCTTTTCGCTTTGTTTTTGTTTCTTCCCATGACAGCTGTGGTCATTCATGTAAACTATCCAATGTGGGAACCAGATAGACTCATAACTTGTGTGCGAGTCAACCACATTCACACAAGAACTTAAAGAAATATGAATCTGAATTATTTCCTCTGAATTGAATGACTAACAAACCTTCTCTTCACACCACTTGCAGTCATTTCACTGTAAATATCCCAGGAAAATGGCTTTTGCTCGCATGGACCCCAGCTGCACCATAGGCTTCTATGCCAAGGGCCAGAAGGACTTTGACTCACTGTGTTCAGCCGTTAATGCGGTATGTGTATGGGTTGTGTGAGCTTCTATTCATGGACGCTTTGGCTTGCTAGGATGTTATTGTGTAGCTTTTTGGTGATGATCCATAATCCAACAAGATTTGTGTGTCTTACTTTGTGCAATTTTGCTTAGTTGTTTTAGCCATGTGGTTGTAAACGGATGTAATTTTACACAATTAAATATAATGAATAAATAGTGTGTGTGTGTGGGGGGGGATTCTCCCTGGATTGGTTGATTTACTGGTTATCCTCTCTCTCCCTAGGCGCTCTCCACATCTGCAGAGAAGTACCCCATGTTCATATTTGCAGAAGGACATGGTCAGGAGGAGGTAGAAAGCAGTACACCCTCAAACAACATCACCCGCATTCTGAGGAAGGACAAGCGGAGAAGGGCTAACACTAGCAACAGCATGGACGAGTTTGTTCTGTTATGAATAGAAGGAGAGAAAATCTGCCCTGAGGTATAAAGTGATCATTGATCACAAATAAATGCAACAACTGAACTGTGTGGCAACTACAGGAATTTAAAAGAACAAACAATATCCTCAACCTCTACAAGCAGTAACCTTAAAGGTCTTACTAAATAAAGTGGCCCAGATATCATTAGGCCAATGACACTACTCTCATTTTTATTGCTGTTGTGTGCTCGTTTTTATTTGTTTTTATTTATTATTTTAGGGGGGGGTGTATGTTGCAATGAATGTAATTCAGTTGATGAAGGGTTTAAATGTGTACTTGTTTATAGTATGATTGTTAGTTTATCATGTGTATCTGTTCTATTTGTCGTTCCATAACTCAGTTTGTGTTTGGCTATAAATCAGGGAAATCATGCTCTAGTTGCTCATCCTACTCAAAATGACTGGTTGTCTGTTAGAGACAGTCAGGCAAGTGCTGTACTATGAGATAATGGGGCTCTCACTGTTGACATCATGTGACAGGATGTACTGTGTTTGAACGGATTAGAAAATCGGATTCCTGTGACCATGTGACTTGCACATGCTAAACATTGAGTGGATATAACGACTTTCGTGGAGAAGTGGTTAGTAAGTGTAGTCAAACCGTGTGAATATGCTGTTGCAGGAAAAGGACAAAAAGTTAAGTCAAAATACTGGATTGTTTTTGTTGTCGGTTTATCTGAATAAATATTTTATGAATGTGAAAGGAAGGACTCATTTGTAATTCTATAACCTCTTGGGAAAAGTATTTAAAGCAATGGAACATGTGTACTTGTTAATGGAAATTTTTTACCACGGTGAAAAAGTATTCTTTCTATGATGTAAGGGCTTAAACACATACTACTCTGTAGGCACAACCCTCATGTCTCGACCGTATTGCTGGAAATACAGATGAGCATGGTACTGGAGTTCAGGCAGCACCAGTCGCACACAGAATCCCTGCTCCTGCTGTGTCAGGTTCCCCTGTACCTGATAACCCAGGATGGTAACCGTATCGGTCTGCCAGGGCCTTACCAGGTCCTCCAGTTCCTGAGGGGGCACCCCTTCCCTAGCTACGCAAGTCCGTCTGATCCTCTCGGTGGAGGCCCTCAGCCAAGCCACCTCCATGTTCAGCCTCTCCAGGCCGTACTGCTCTGCCTTCTCCCAGAACAACTGGAGGAAGAAGTCATAGAGCAGAACATCCAGGCTGTTCCAGGCCCGCATCCTGGCCTTGGCTATGTCATCGAGCGGAGTGACATCCTGGGCGGAGCGAGCGTTGAGGCGGACGTAGGCCAGGTCCTCAGGCTCTAGCTTCAGCAGGGCCCCCAGGAGGACCAGGGACTCATCAAAGTGCTCTGCGATCATAACCAGCTGGAAGGTCTCCTCCAGCAGAGTCAAGTCAGCCGGCCAGGAGGAGTTCCACTGCTGGCTGTTGAGACCTAGGTCAAAGCTCATTGGGTTTTTCCCCAGGCCATTACCAGGCTCTTTAGGGTCCCAAAAGGACTCTGGAGACTCCAGGAAGATCGACAGTGCTGACCTGTGCTCTGCTGCCTCAGCTGCCTTTTTGGCTGAGGTGAAGGCAGGAACAGTGGAGGTGTAATAGGAGAAAATGGACTCAAACATCCGTAGAGGTTCACGGAGGATGGTGATGTAGATGGCGTTTGGTGGCATCACCTGTTTCAGCTGACCGAGGTCTAGGCGCATGTGGCTACAAAGTATGTCGAACTGAGAGAAGCCATCAGGCAATTCATCCACAAACTCTGCCCTGAATCTGAAACGACAAAGGAAAGACAAAATACCATATTTATAAAGCACTGACAGCACATGTGCAGGTAGAACCTTTCATATTCAACATACTAGGCTACCAAGATGTGCCACAGGGCAATATTAATTTGTATTGCTTCAGGTTTAGCGGCTTAGCAGTTTTGGTCTAAGAACACCATTCTAGAGATTGTGGTCAGACTTGCATGTTGGCATACTTATCTGGATAGCTGAACTGGTAAGTGTAGTATGGGAAAGCAAACGTGGCACCGTCCCTTTCTCCCATGCGGAACAGCAGATTCTGGACCGTGCTGCTTCCTGTCTTGTGTGTTTTGAGGAAAGCAACAGGTGGAGTGCTCATCCTTTTCCTCTGTATGTTATAACCATTGGCATCCTTTTGAGCCTGTGCAGTGGATGACTGACTGTCACGTCTTCCTCTATGCTCTTGGGATGGGTTGTTACTTGGTCTTTGATTGGCATCATCAGACTCTCTTTCCTCCACAGGCATTTTACTCCAGCCTTTGTGCCAAACATAATGGCTTTGAAAAGAAAGAAACGGGATTTCAAGGCGAATCACCATAACACAATTTAATCTGTGTACATCTGCATTTTGTATTTGTCAGAAAATGAACTGTCATTTATAGCCATCTAACTGCTATAGTGCCATTTTACACAACACACTGAAGTTCAAGTTCATTTATTTATACAGCCCTTAATCACAAGCATGTCTCAAAGGACTTTACAGAAAATGAGCCAAACTAGATCTACCTGAATAACAACCAATGGAGTTACAGAATAGTACAAGACAAACATAGGGAGACAGAACAAAGCACAAGACACACAATGTACATTTATAGCAAACCTTAGCAAGCCTACCTATTCTACAAGGCCTAAACTACCCGGCACCACCAGCCTTAGACCCTCGAGGCATGCAAGGAAAAACTTCCAAGAAAACCTTATTAGGTAAAAGAAAAAGAAAAAGAAGGAAGAAACCTTGGGTGGGCCGAGTCAAAGAGGAATCCCCCACCAGGACGGCTGAGCGTGCAATAGGTGCCGCTCAGTATTGTTATTCTTAGTTAAGTTGCAGCACAGATGAAAGACAAACAATAGGATGGGGTTACAGACTTTTGTGAGGACTTGGGAGACAAACGCAACAGGAAAACCAGAGACTGAAGCATACAGGAAGACACATTCGGTTCCTTACCTCGAATGCTGCAGTGAATGAGTACCTATGAGTATGAGCAGAAAGGTTACCCCTAAGGTCAACAGGAGACCCGCCACACGGTGCCTCCAAAGTTGTGTGGCCAACCAGTGGAAGGTCATCTCCTTACAGCTAGTCCACCCTGACCAGACCTTGTCCTTTGGTGGGTTCCTACCTCCCAGCATACAGAGAGCTCAGCGAGAGAGTACGCTCTGGGGCTTAAAGACACTGACAGACCTCACCTCCCTTAAGCTGGATCAGTCAAAACGTCAAAGGGCCACCAACACGCAGCGGTGAAGTACTGGTTGTCATACACCTATAGGCAGAGATTTACAACCGGGCAACACAATATAGTTGCTTCCAAAACTGCTGATGGATGAAGACTTGTTTTGGAGATTTCCGTTGTGTGCTGTTCGCCAGTAGTAGTCTTGTGTGTGTGTACCTTGTTTCAATAACCCTAATCCTAACAACAACAAAACTACCATCATGCGACTATTATCAAGAGAATAAAATGTATGACCTATATTGTAGTTGTGCAACAAAATAAAAAATACATATTAGCCAGTGGATGATGAATTATACAAAATAATATACATCAACACACATTAAGGGGGATTAGGGGGCAGACAATTTCACAATGTACTGAAGTCCGTCAAAAGGTTTATTTCCCTTATACGGTCGAAGCCTACAGGCCGGCACACTAAACCACTACGTGCTGAAGACTAGGCCATTAGCCCTCC
>OMOT01051660.1:2073-13503 GCA_900312575.1 Acanthochaenus luetkenii
GCCCCTGGAAGGTTTCTTCTGCTGCAGGGAGCCTTTGGAAGCTGGAGCTGTTGTGTGAGAGACTGGACATTCGGAGCACACGTCATAGTGGACGCTGGACGTCAATGAGAGGCCGATAGCTAAAGTGCTGGCGAGGGCATGAAGCCATCACTGGTTTTTGGTCCAATGACAAGAAGGCCCACAGGTTTTCTTGTTTTGAGGACGTTAATGGCACTGGCAGTTATTATCGCATTTAAAATGACGAATTAGTCAAATATCTCAAAGACAATTGGCGAAGGGGGAAAATAAAAGAAGAAATGGCTTAATGTAGGTCCGATAAATGGGAGGACAGCACGAGGTCGCGTGGTTATTCTGCTGTCGGGGAAATCACGTACAACCCTCTCTCTCTCTCTCTCTCTCTCTTCCTTCCTCTCCCTCTCCGTCTTCTCTTCCCTGACACAAGGAGAGCTGGCATGTTTGGCAGGGGGAGAAAAGAGAGGGAACAAAAGGACGAGTGACCAATGCGGAGTTGCGATGGCCAGCTGAGTTATTTGGTCAAAACCCAGTAAAATGGAAGGACAGGCTGTTGCTAGGCTGTGCTGTGAGAAAGAGAGAGCACTCCGGCTGAGCTCCTTGAAAGGAAACAGGCTTCTGTTTACTCACACAGATATACCACTTTAGAAGCGTCGCAACCACCACCAATTAGTATCGATACCCACTATTACCTCCTATCACTCTCGTTGAGCCTTCGCCGGCCACTCGACCGGTCGAGGGGGATCTAAGCACTTACCAAGAGGCTGGGAGAGCCAAGATGGCGGTAGGTGCGCCCGCTGAATCGAGGTGGTGACGGGGGGGGGAACACTGGGGATTCTGAGGGAGTGCGGAATCTATGCCAAGAATTTCTGGAAATTAATTTTCACAGAACATTGGACATTGTATGATTATATATCGTTCACCGTGGGTCATGTGTTATCATAATAACACACAATGGAGAGACCCTATCCTGTTTTTCCACCCCACACAAATGACGTGCCTCTGAGTTTTTGCGGGCCTGTTTGTGAGGCCGCCGGTCCTTCAATCGCTTTGGAAAATGAGAAAGTGGCGGAGACAAACATAGTGTCAAACCAAAGGTCTGAGCGATTGCGTCAGTGTAACGACCACTCTGTCCTTGACACGCCGCAGCACTACACACCAAAACACACACAACTCACCCTTAGAGCAAATCACACCCCTACTTATCCTCCTTACCATTACATAACCGTTACAGCGACACAAGCGGTATGTGGGATAGTAAAACGTAAATGGTCAAAATACCAAACCACACGAGGACAACATCCATTTTCTCCCCCGGGCAGACGAAAACAAAACAAGGTATTGCAACCGCTGTGGTGCCACGTTCAGCCACTATACTAGCTTGGTTTACGTGTATGTCATTGTTTCAAACGGTTTGGCTGAACTCGTGATACAAAGTCTTGTATGTTACACCTAAACATGAGTTTTAAATATTTTAAAATAGTTTGAAAATAGTGTGGTGTTTTTTTGGGTCAGCACAAAATGAAGTCCTATTCTTCAAGAACGGATATAGTGCCTGATAAGAAATAACTAAGAGTCAGCAAACACCAGAAGAAGTATCGCCTGGCCCAGAGAAGGACAGATAAACAGATCTGTGCGCTGCTGTTTACTCCTCGTGTGTGTATACTCTTCCAGCCTCTGGCTCTCTGTTGTGAAAACTCGGGATGAGCTCTGAGGGAAACAGATAGACTCGGAGGATTAGCGTGGGCCCAAACACAAACCAGAGAGAGAGGAGAAGGAGTTAGAGACGGGGAGAAAGACAGAGCAAACGAGAGGAAAAGAGAGAGAGAACCCCACTTAGATGTGCGTGTTGAATCCCTGGAGGCCAATGCCTTGTTTGAAGAGCCCTGAGGTGAAGGTCATAGGTCACAGGTTAGGCTCAGAGGTTATCAGGGACTGTTTGGAGTTAACTACGATTGTCAGAGTATATGAGCACTTATACGGTTAAATGGATTAACCCAGTGAACACTGGTATTCGGGGGTTAAAACCAGAGCGCAAGCCCACATCCGTCCCACAGACACAGTAGACACAGAGCATAGGACACACACACACACACTCACACATACAAACACTCATATTTGCACACGCCGGGAATTGTATCCCTGGTTGCTCTGGGTGTGGTTGGATCTGGAGGCGGGGTGTGTAAAGAACAGGAAGTCAGTGGGGAGCAGAGGTGTTGAACCCCGTCATCCTGTTGTTAGCGGTCACACCTGCCTGTTGTTTCAGGATCCCAGGGAGCATAAAGAGTTAACGGGAGGTGCTTTGTTGGTGTATCGAGACCAATGAAATTCAACAGAGAGGAACCGGTTAATTATACCCTGACCCAAATAGGACATGGAGATAACTGGTTTTTGACTGACCCAGGGTCTGGGTACAGCACATACAACCACACCAGACACAACACACACGTATGTGAATGATAATGGCAGCGCTCCTTTTTGACGCCTCCCTCATGCAGTATGCTGGGGGAAGTACTACAGTGCATTCTTAATGGTCTTCCAACTGTGACCCGCAGCTATGGAGGTGTGTGCGGGTGTTTGTGTGTGTGTGTGTGCGTGTGTGTGTGTGTGGGTGTGTGTGTGTGTGTGTGTGGGTGGGGGGTCTTTAGCTGGGTTCTATGTCTTCAATGGCTTAATTCCAAAACACTAAATAACTATTCTTGTTGCCTTGTTTTCATAATGAATCAAACAAGCAACCAAACAAAAAGCCTTGGAGTGACGCTTTTCTTTTCAGTTTTCTTCTCCACTGATGTCAGTAGGTAGGATTTATTTGTAACTGCAGTCGCTTCACATCACAAACCATCACAGCAGCTCTGTCCATGTAAGACATCCCTCCCAGCTTCGCCTTGGCATCGCCGTGTGTTTTGGTTCTTGTTGCACAGGAGACCCCAGTGTGAGTTCCATACAACTCAGGCTGACCTTTCTCATCTCCAGTGACCTGCAGAAGAGTCGCATATGTGACATGGCAGTCGTAATGCCCAGCATTCGCTGGTGCTGTGATCAAGCGTAAACAGAGCATGCCTGATTATGCCCATAGAACTTAGTGACAATGTGTGCATCAAAGTAGAGAAGGGTGGCACTATGTGGCACACCAGAGCTGTAGGGTCCAGAGGCACAGTCCTGGGCACAGTCCTGGGCACAGTCCTGGGCACAGTCCTGGGCACAGTCCAGGGCACAGTCCTGGGCACAGTCCTGGGCACAGTCCTGGGCACAGCCCGGGTCTTTCAGATGTAGGCCCTTTGAACCCTGCCTGACGTGGAAATGCCTTTGAAGTGCTGTGTGGTGTGGCCTAACCTCTGAAGCCCTGCTTGAACCGTGTTGTAATAGATCCTTTGTATTCCTTCTCAATGATCCCATATGATCACAGAGGTCACATATATGGATGGAGAATCATGGCATTTTAACCCTCTATGTTATGTTTGTTTAGTAACTGAAGGTAAAAGGAAGTATGCGATATAGAAGATATGTACGAAGGAAAGAAAGGTATGTACTAGGTGTTGTAATGACATGTTTGGGTCTCAACTTTAAGTGTATTTCCCACCAGGTGCTTGATAGGGATATAAAAACAGGGGAGGGCCCCAAGTTGAGCCGCCACACTGCTCCACAGGCCATAATAACACAGTGCTCCCATAAAAACAGCAGATAAGCTAAGAGTACTTATTACAACTGACAGCGATGTTAAAGCCTGCTCTGCAGTGGTATGCTCTGGTCTTGCTCTTTCAAAGTAGATTTATTCAACAACAACAAAACTGATTATTTGTGACAGGACACTCTGTTGAATCCTTTTCATGTCAGTATGTGAAAGGCCACAAGCTTATGGGGGGATTTGGACAAAGATCAGCCAGGACATCGGACAAGTAGCAATGGCGTACACATTTCCACAACTTTTCTCAAGCAATCCATCCTGTAGTCCGTCTTCCACTCCCATTTCCCCAGGTGGAATGGGCAGGTCTTTGGCAGGCATCGCTAATTATGAGCTAGTTTCAGCATTGTGTAGCACACAAAGGGGATTTGATCCGAACCAGAGCCATGCCAAAAAACAGGCCTGCACCCATTACATACATGCCTGTGTGGATTGCTGGCTGGTTGTATTACTGCATCAGCATCCCCATTTTGTTCAGGATCAGAATTTGTTATATTTGCACATACAAGGGATTTTTCTTGGTATAGTTGCTCACATAGAGTCATCTAAGATTTAAAAAAAAAGTAAGTACAATACAGTCATATCAATATATTTAAACAAAAAATATCAACAATGTATGTTTATATATGAGTCCGTAGTAGTGCAAGAATGTAATATAGTATAAAAGATCTTAACATATGTCAACATATGTATATCCGGAGTAGTGCAAGAATGCAAATGTTCCACTGCTTCAAAAACTATAGAAGCTGTTCTCCCTCCTTCTCCCTCTGCATCTCTATCTCTCTTCTCTTTAAATGATAATAATTATAATGACAAAGAGAAGGTAAAAGAGTATAAGAGTAAAAGAGGCACATGCAATGATAATATAATAGATACAACAATGAAGCATGTCTGTAAAAAATGTTGAAAAGTGATCTAAAAGATAACACTGATTTTGCCAGCCGGAGCTCCTCATGCAGGCCGTTCAGAAACCCTGATGCCCGCATGGCAACGGCTCGGCCACTTTTAGTCTTAATCCTAGACTCCAAGCCTCCGCCTCCCTGTGTCTGTGCCGGTCTCTGGAACCTATCCACCGCTCATCTGTACAGCCGGGACAAGTCACTGGACCAGACTGTCGCAAACATGACAACAGGGATGCCACTGTTACGATTGTCCTTCAACTAATTGTCAATTGTAAATAAAAAATCAGCACACTTCAAAGTGACTAGACATTTGGGTCAACATTCGTTATCTGTCCTTTCCATTCTGTTGTTGCTCCGATATGTTCTCATGCTGGAGCAGCCAACATCCTTGATACAGTCGTGTTTCTCTATTATTTTCTGCTGAAAGATAATGGCCCTTATCTGGAACAAACATGCTCACTTGTAGCAGAGTCACTGCTTCAATCTCCGGCCAATATCCAGTTCTTAATGCACATGCACTTCCCCTGTTGGGGCTTGTTAAGCTCCCTTTCCCCCCTGGCCCTTCAGAGCCTCACCCAGCTGCTTGCTAGTCCAACAACAATACAAGGGCAGGCCCATGAAAATGACCAGAGCTTGACCACTCACTCTAATGCATGTGTTCAGTTTGACTTGTGATGGCCCTTGCTACAGATGTACAGAGTGTTGTGGATGGAGCATTATACATTACATACAAAGTAGGCAAGCCTCCACAGGTCCGTGACATATAAAGAGTGCTGTGAATTAACAATGCAACATACAGTAGAGGGTGTTTTTTCACTTGATTGGTGGCTCAGTGTTTGGGGTGTGTCAGTGACTCAGACCCTGTGTCTGCATCTCCCTGGTCGTCATGTCAAAGGTCACCACCCCCATCCACTCCCTCACGGACCCTTGTCACTGCATCAGTAACCCCTGACCTTTCACCCACATGGTTTCCCCTGGTTGGTCCCATGTCCCAGGACCTGTCACCCCCCAGGCCGCACACAGATCTGTGCAGAGCGGGTTAGAGATCGTTCAGGAGTTCACTTTTGATCTTGAAGGCCGTAGGGTCGAAAGGTCATCGAATAAAGAATATTTTCGATGGAGCGAGAGTGAGCGACACAATTTTTCGTGTTTTCTTAGTCTATTTCCAGTGACTAGCACCTCTCTACAATTTTTGGTGCGCGTTACCTTTCTATCATAGACATTCAGAGTTGAAACCTGCTACTAACTGAGATAAAATGTTAGACTCAACACCTGGGGCGCGACACAGATGCACAGTGCCCAAACGTAGAGGTATAGGTTCAACTTTGAAATGTCCCTTTATAGGTCAGTGTCTACAACAGACAGTATCCCAGTATCACCTACAGACCTGGTCAAATCGTATTTGAAAATGACTCCTACTGTTTATTTTAACCTGCATGGAATACAGATGGGTGTGGTATATACCGCATCAGCACAGTTCAGATAGTATCAGCTGTCAGGTAAACTGTGAATCACAGAAGAGAGAACTTAATTGGCTTCCAAATACTTTTCTGTGATTGTCTAAATTGTTTATTGCATATTTGACCCTGGTCAATATTGCTCTTCTAAAAAGTATTGTTTGCCATGCAGTGGTTCGCCATACAGATCACCAGTTGAGTGCTTTGTAAAGCCCTTACTGCATATGCAGGACATTACCCAACAGGAGTGCCTGACTGTTGATAAGTGTTTTATATCCTCATTGTTTTCACTTTCTCATTCATACAGTCAGGCGGGCAAAAGTCCCTGTAATTCCTGTAATTGTTTTGTAAGAGATAACACAGGAAAAGCAGAGCATGAAATCCCCTGAACCTGAACAGCTTGCAGATAAATGTGGGGGAAATAAATGTCACATCCCCGATGCTACGATTTATCACCAACAACCTGTTTCTCTGTGGATGTTACGAAAGCTTGCAAATGCACTCTGTTGGCCTTCCCAGAGTATAATAATTTTTATCAGACATCTACAGTATAGGGCAATACCTAAAGAGACTCCTCTCCCACTCTAGTTGACCTTTGACCCTAACCGTCTTGCCACCACAGCTGTGTGTGAATGCCATCCCATGCTGTGTCCTCGCTGAGCAAAATGACTCTCCAAACCCAGCGGACTGGCGTGAGAATACTACAAACCCCTTTCCTGAAAAGTTTCATCATACAAGTTCAAAAGAAAGAATAATTCATTGTAATAGTTGTATATGGTGTGAACAGAGCAAATCTGAGTCTACTTAAAGTGAGAGTGATCTTGTGTTTGAACCACAGGTGTTGCAGTAGCCCAGTCCGAGACAGATCTTTTTATAATATTGGCTGCGACGTGACATTTTACAAGCCGGAGGTCAGTGCCTCTACAATAATGGTCAGCTCCATGGTTTCTCTCCATCTCAATTTACCCACTGTGTGTCTGTGCTTGGTACATGTATGCCCTTGTGTGTGTGTGTGTGTGTGTGTGTTGAGAGTGTGAAAATGTCTCCAGTGCATGTTTTATTGCACCCGGTGACAAGGGTAGTGGATGTGGCGGTCGAAAGGCTGCAGACCCGCCTTTTCCTCCGGACTCCTTCCCTGTTCCTTCCACAGCCGTTATGGTCCAACCCGTTTCCGACCTAAGTTGTATACACACACACACACACACACACACACAAATTGGCCAAACATGAATGCACATGTACACACTTGTACGTGCTAAAAAGTAACGCACATACTGTATACACGCTTCGACTAAAACACACCTTAATACACCGGCTATCGATCCAAGTTAATACTGTATATGGAATGTCTCCACCCTGACCAAAGTTGGGGTAATAGAACTAGACATTGCAAAGCATGTGCTTTTACGTTAGACTGAAAATAACATTACAAAATGTGGTCAAAAAAACGTTCTCAATACACGCACTTCAGATCAAGCACATGTTTCTTGAAATGGGTCCCAGTTTCCACAATATTTCTGCAACCGAGAATAAACAGGATACCTGGAGAGGAAAAGAGCAGGGTGGGAAAAGACAGAGGCTGGCGGAGATTGGAGGTAAACCGCTCAAAAAACTACGTGAACAAATAATTGTGCAATTATAAGAAGCATTAATGACCTTTTGGTGGAAATGGACAATAATCAGATGTAACAGAAAAGAAGACTGCAGATTAAATTGCTTTAGCTACTTTTCACAAGAACTAAGACTGGGAGCTGCAATTGGTGATGATGAATGAGATTACCCCTATTAAACATAAACACCTAAAAGTAGAGAGTGGCTCTGGGCCGCTGCTTGTTATTATTATGACGCTTATCCTTTCAGAGTCAGCCTAATCCTTTATTATGGTGTGCAGTTACATAACTTGGAACGGCATCAATAAGACAGAAATGGAAAAGTTCTCCCACAGACAGAAAGAACATAATGAGCTGGTCCTGATGGCTGAACCATCGGCCTGTACTGAGAACAGGTGCAATAAGTGCAGTTCAACAACATGGCCTCCCTCTAAAGCTGCTTATAAGAGGGTGGCGAGGGGAGAGCATTGGTTTTAGGGCGAACAGTGCTGTATTGTGCCCCGGGCCTGGCGAGAGGCTGGTTTCTATTCTCAGGCGGTACCGGGATGACCTTCTTTTTCCGGACACCCCCCCACCCCCCACTCCACCGTCAGTGACTCACAAGGTACGGCCTATTATGCAACGAGTGGGAGGAGAGGGGCTGGGAGAGGGGCTGGGAGAGGGGCGGAGGGTTGGTGATAGATGATCCATTTTTCGGGATAAAAGGGTGCACAAAGTGGATGACTTCTGCGTGAGAATGGGACACGACACAAGGCCTATTTGCCAAAGGCTGGCGGGTCAGTTGTGCTTTAACTGGTGCTGGTGAGGCAAGCCACCAGAATAATACATGTAGAGGAAAAGAGAATGCCAAAGAGTGGCAGAGAGACAGACGGAGAGATAGAGAGAGCAAGGGAACTTGATGAGGGGGAGCTGCATTGTGGAAGTGTCTGAGAGGTGCCAGGTGAATTATAGGCACCATTAACTCTGAAGAGAGCAGACCATCGTTTAAGGAAGATCGTTCTTTTTATTGGTGGAATCGGGAAGTGGAAGTACTTTAGGCCCAGAGAGCAGCACCCATCCCAGTTAATGTACTGTAAAAGTCTTTGTCCTTGTTGTGCATGCAGGTAATCATAAGGTTACCGTGAGAGAACGTAACATGATTTTCATTGAAAGTGTTCATGTTTCCACCTCCATTTCATCCTAAACAAACAGAGGGATAGGCCACAGCAAGTGTTCTGTTCACAGTGGAAAAGAGCAGTCACTGAGGAGAGAAGTCAGAGGGGACCTGTGAGCGCATTCCCTGGCGCCCGATTGGTGCCAAGTCAGCTTCATTTTGAACTTGAAGAATTAATTAAACATTCAATTCAAAGTCTTGTTAATTAAACCATAACCCAAACAGGACATGTGACATGGGGGAGAAAAAAAAACACGTTTTAATACGGAGTTTACAATGTTCTTTTAACAATCAATTAAAAGCAAACATCACACTCGTAAAATAAATTAAAACAAGTCAGAAAAAGGAGAGTCCCAAGAAGACAGCACGATATAAAAATATTTTGAAATGGGGGTAAAACGGTAAAAAGAATGGGATAAAAGTTATCACATAAAAGCAAATTTGTTTTAAGAAGTGATTTAAAAGATGATACCGATTCTGCTATCCTAAGCTCCTCAGGCAGGTCATTCCAACGCCTCGGGGCCCTGATGGCAGAAGCCCAGTCATCTTTAGTCTTAAGCCTAGACATTGGAACAGCCAGAAGGGCCCTTCCTGCCTGATCTGAGACTGCACACTGACTCATAGGGGGCAGAGTACATACAACACATCAGAACCCCCCCCACACACACACACACACAGGACAGCTTCTCAGACAGTCCAGGACCCCAGCTGGCCAGGGGGAGTCTCCTCTAATCCTTCCCCACCCCAGACATCCCGTCTCTAGGACTGCACACCACTCAATGCACCCCTCAGGTGGATCTAAATTAGATCTGGCAAAGCCTGGATCAATGGAGTTTTCCATCTGAAGAGACTCCATATCAGGGAGATTTACTCTAAAGCCCGGAAATAGTCACACATTCGGCATTAAAGTCCACTGCAGCAGAACAATGCAAAACGTCCTGTATTTGTGTAGCTATAAACTTAAGGGCTTAGCAGAGGAGGGAAAAGAAACACAATTTTTCGCTGTGTCCCGATTAGCATCCGGTGTCTTGGAGAGGCCTGGGGGTCTGTGGCGGAGGGGTGAGTGGGCCAGGGGGGCGGGTGCCGTAGGAGCTGGTGGAGATTCCCAGAGGGCCGATAAAGGCTGCGAGCTGGGGCGGAGACGATGTCAGTCAACCAGTGCAACTGATAGCAAACACTGACAGCTTGCTGTCATGAGCGGTGTCACCAGGTCCTCCACACTGCCACTCTCCTCCTCACAGGGAGAGGAGGGAGTAGAGCGGGAAAAGAGGGGTCAGGGAGTCAGGGGGGGGCGACAGGTGATGAATGGTGAGATTTAAAGGGGGCACCGGACAGGTCCTGACACCTTCGAACACGCGCCCTGACCTGCTCTGTGCCTCTTCTCTCACACTGGGACCTTCACAGAAAGATTAATGTACATAAAGTAACCACGTGTTTTAAGAATACCGTTTATGTGAGAAACGATCCACAAGAATAATGTGCTGTTGTATAAAAGCGGTTCAAAGTGCTGGCATGTGATCCTATTGAATGATGATGGTCTGCCGTTTGTATCTTCGCCCAGCAGTGCTGAATAACTCGAGAGCTGTAACACTGGAAGAGATGAGGATTAAAGTAACTTCAAACTGAAACCCACATTTTTCTGCATAGTTGTTTTGTTCAGGCAAACAACTCCCAACCACAAAAGGGTGTGGCTATAAAACATGTGCATCAGTCTGCACCTGACAAATCAAATTCAATTAGATAAGGGCCAGGGCCATGAATCAAACTGCTAGTACCTGATGATTAACCTCTGCCTGCCTCTCTGTCTAACTGTTTTCCGCACCATAGTTATTCTTTTAAAACTCAAGCCTCGCACGTGTCAGCTAACGCAATGGGAATTATGATACCCTGACTCAAACTTCTATTAAGACAGTCACTACAATAAAATGCACTGTAAGGGCTTGAACAGCTTTGAGTTGTGCGCCGCTAAATGGTGCACAGAGGATGACTGCACAAAGACTGAACAAATAACTCCCCTTCCATCCCAAAGCAACCCCATTGAAGTAACTAGGAATGCATTTCAAAACTCTGCATACAGTATAATGTGGGCCAACAGCTTAATTTGGACGTTATCCTAAAATAAATGGGCTGAGATAATTCAGGCCACTCATTTGATGACGGCATACGCTGGCCCGGCAATTAAAGAGCACAACAAACTCCCAACATCTCCGGGCCGTGCCGGGCCGTGCCTGGATTTTATTAGCGACACAGCGCAGATTGACCAGCGAGTGACTGACCCTCTTGCCCTCACGTGTTTCCTAAAATAGCTCGTGTGAAAGCAGGGTCTGTTGTGGATGGCTGTCACTAACCCTTAGGCAGGAGAAGATGTGTTCACCCCGACTGCCTGGCCAGTGATTGTCGCTTGCACAAAGATAAAGCACGTCAGCAGCAATTGCCATAGACACGGTGCCCATGACATCACTCTCTGCACAAGTGACCGGCAAACAGTGCGGAGAATGAGAGCATGGGAGAGGGACGTGTGGAAGAGCACACAAACCCTGGGCCCTCGGCAGGCTGTGAGCACACAGAGCAAACCCAACATGGGCAATGATGTCAACGACTTTCCCATAGAGGG